>SJYA01002606.1:762109-794225 GCA_006410615.1 Neotragus moschatus | reverse complement strand
TTTTTTTTTTTTTTTTTTTTTTTTAAATTTTAGAGTTTCTAATTGTTGTTCACCATCATCATAATATGGTTTTAATTTGCATTTCTCTAATGGTTAACTTTGCTGCACTCCTCTTCCTATAGCTATATATCCTATCTGTCTGTATACCCTATTCGCTGAAGTGACTCTCTTTTGCTCAGTTTTAATTGAGTTGTTTGATTCCTTAATTTTGAGAGTTAAGAATTTTGTGAAGAGTTAAGAATTTTGAGAGTTCTCTATACATTCTGGATTTAAGTCCTTTCTGTCTGTGTCACTGACAAATATTTTTTGCAGATATGTAATTGTCCCTTCATTTTTTAAAGCACTCTATTTCTTAAGATAATGCTTACATTTCTATTAAGTACAATTTGTCATTCTATAATGTACTGTGCTTTGGGCGCCATGTCTAGAAAGTCTCTGCCTAGCCTCAGGTAATGAAGATTATTTCCTATATTTTTTCATAAGCTTCTAAAATGGACAATTGTATATATATGAGAATCTAGGTATATGAAACATTTTGAGATAGTGTTTGGTTTTTTTGGTTAGCTATGAAGTTAAGATTGAAGTTTGATTAGTTTATAATAATCCTAAAAATGCGTGGAAACATCTCTTAATTAATCTAAAATATTTCTCACTTAATTCTTGGAAATTTCTTCTCATTTTATCAAATAACTTGTTTCTTGATCTTATTGTTTTCTCTGCTTCTGATACCTCCTCTTATCCAGAGGTTGGCACCTGTATCTGTGTATCCCATTTATCTTTGCTATTCTTTTACGCTATTATCTCCTCATCTTTAAGCTCTGCCTTGGAGAGTCCTCCAGTACTATCTTCTAGCTCACTAACTTTTTTCTTCAGCCATAAACATTTTACTCACTCCTTTAAACATGTTCTTTCTTAAAACAGTTATAGGTTTCAAAATTAACATTTTACCAAATTCTCTTTTTATCTTGTTCCTTTTCCATGTTACTAGTGTTCTCTTGCCTCTTTGACGTTTTCATTTTTCTAATGTTATTTTCTCGCTCCTTTTTTTTGCTGTGAAATTTTCCATCTTTTTCAATAATCTCACTTCATGTGGAAATGCTGTCTGATTTTTCCGCCTTAATCCTGTACTGCTGAGCTAAGTAAGAGACGCTGGGAAAGGCTTTTCCTTCCACGTCATTGACATGTACTTTTTACTATCAGGTATTGTGTTGTTCTTCTGCCTTACATTATAGTTTTATCTCCATTGTTTACTTAATTTATTTTTATTTTCAGTGACGCTTTCAGCATGTGGATTACAGTGCTTCTTTCATAGCAATCAATATTATTTTATACTGCTTTCTGTTGCTGCTGCTGCTGCTGCTAAGTCACTTCAGTTGTGTCCGACTCTGTGTGACCCTGTAGATGGCAGCCCACCAGGCTTCTCTATCCCTGGGATTCTCCAGGCAAGAATACTGGAGTGGGTTGCCATTTCCTTCTCCAATGCATGAAAGTGAAAAATGAAAGTGAAATCCCTCACTCTGAAAAATGAAAGTGAAATCCCTCACTCGTGTCTGACTCATCGCAACCCCATGGACTGTAGCCTACCAGGCTCCTCCATCCATGGGATCTTCCAGGCAAGGGTACTGGAGTAGGGTGCCATCGCCTTCTCCTATATTGTTTTCATTTTCCTACAAATTTCATGGTAAACTTCCACCATGACTCAGATTTCAATGAAAATTCATTTCCTCAAAGAAGCTTTTCTTGCCATCCTTTGTAATGTGGCTTCTCTCGAGTCGTTTTCTGTTGTATTAATATCATTTTGTTCTATTTCTATCACTGCACATACCACTATTAGAATTTGTTATTTTTTATTGTTTGTTTTCTGTCTCTAATAAAATTTAAGCACTGGTTTGATAACTGTTTATCTAATATAATGTGTATTGTTTTAAAATGCATTCATATTTCTTTAAGTGTTATTTCTTGAAATTTACCAGAAAGGTAGTGGAGGTATTTTATCATCAAATAGATAAATTTAAGAACAGACTTATTCTTATAAGGAAGGAATTTCAGATCTTAGCAATAAGTTTAAAGCTTATATTTTATCCTTTTTTTTTTAGGAATGCAGTCAAAGAACATAGGAAACTTTACGCCATTTATGAAACCAGGTGAGTCCATGATATCTTTAGTTTATCTATTAAATGCTTCTACATGTCACCAATGATATAAGGATCAATAATTACTGCAATTTATGCTATGATTTATCTTGCTCTATGTATTTTCTGTTTGAAACTCAAAATTATTATAAAGCATGCACTAAAACTAAATAACAACAACAATAATGAAATAATGTCACTGTAATTCACCTTATGTAATTGTGCTATAATTTTAAATAAACTTTTCTTTGAATTCTAATAAGGTTTCTAGCCTTCTAGGGATTTTAGCACTAAGCAGCATCCAAGTTTAAAATAGAGTGTTTAAACACTGGAAGGAACTTCAAACATCATCATTTTGCATATTTTGAAAGGTGACCCCAATAGATTAAATTTGCCTAAGATCACACAGTGATTCAGAAGCACAGTTAAGAAAATAAAATATATTGCTTACTTTCATTGTCATGCTTTTATATTGCTCCATATTGCCTGGGGAAAATAATCTCTAACATTTTTATGAAAATAAAAGCATGCTCGTCAGGCTGATATTCTCTTGGAAAAAAATGAGCTCTAATAACAGAATTTTCCAGCAAATCTTTTGAAAGCAGATAATTAATGGTACCTAATATGAAAGCCTTCCTCAGTGATCAGTGCAAAGAAATAGAGGAAAACAATAGAATGGGAAAGACTAGAGATCTTGTCAAGAAAATTAGACATACCACGGGAACATTTCATGCAAAGATGGGCACAATAAAGGACAGAAACGGTATGGACCTACCAAGCAGACGATACTAGGAAGAGGTAGCAAGAATACACAGAAGAACTAAACAAAAAAGATCTTAATGAGCCAGATAACTGCAGTGCTGCAATACTCACCTAGAGCCAGACATCCTGTAGTCCAAAGTCAAGTGGGCCTTAGGAAGCATCACTACAAACAAAGATAGTGGAGGTGATGGAATTATAGCTGAGCTATTTCAAATCTGAAAAGATGGTGCTGTTAAAGTTCAGTTCAGTTCAGTTGCTCAGTCATGTCCAACTCTTTGCGACCCCATGAATCACAAAACGCCAGGCCTCCCTGTCCATCACCAACTCCCGGAGTTCACTCAGGCTCACACCCATCGAGTCAGTGATGCCATCCAGCCACCTCATCCTCTGTCGTCCCCTTCTCCTCCTGCCCCCAATCCCTCCCAGCATCAAAGTCTTTTCCAATCAGTCAACTCTTCGCATGAGGTGGCCAAAATACTGGAGTTTCAGCTTTAGCATCATTCCCTCCAAAGAAACCCCAGGGCTGATCTCCTTCAGAATGGACTGGTTGGATCTCCTTGCAGTCCAAGGGACTCTCAAGAGTCTTCTCCAACACCACACTTCAAAAGCATCAATTCTTCGGCGCTCAGCCTTCTTCACAGTCCAACTCTCGCATCCATACATGACCAGTGGGAAAACCTGCACTCAATATGCCAGCAAATTTGGAAAACTCAGCAGTGGCCATAGGGCTGGAAAAAGTCATTTTAATTCCAAACCCAAAGAAAGGCAATGTCAAAGAATGTTCAAAGTACTGCACAAATGTACTCATCTCACATGCTACCAAAGTAATGCTCAAAATTCTTCAAGCAAGGCTTCAAAAGTACATGAACCAAGAGCTTCTATATGTTCAAGCTAGATTTAGAAAAGGCAGAGGAACCAGAGATCAAATTGCAAACGTCTGTTGGATCATCAAAAAAAACAAGAGTTCCAGAAAAAAAACATCTACTCCTGCTTTATTGACTACAACAAAGCCTTTGACTGTGTTGATCATAAAAAACTGTGGAAAATTCTTTAAGAGATGGTAATACCAGACCACCTGACCTGCCTCCTGAGAAATCTATATTCAGATCAAGAAGCTCAGAACTGGACATGGAAGAACAGACTAGTTCCTAAACGGGAAAGGAGTTCATCAAGGCTGTATACTGTCACCCTGCCTATTTAACTTAAATGCAGAGTAAATCATGCAAAATGCCTAGCTGGTTGAAGCACAAGTTGGAATCAAGACTGCTGGGAGAAATATCAATAAGTTCAGATATGGAAATCACAACACCCTTATGGCAGAAAGCAAAGAGGAACTAAAGAGCCTCTTAATGAAGGTGAAAGAGGACAGTGAAAAGCTGACTTAAAGGTCAACATTCAAAAAACAAAGATCATGGCATATGGTCCTATCACTTTGTGGCAAATAGATGAAGAAACAATGGAAACAGGGAGAGACTTTATTTTCTTGGGCTCCAAAGTCACTGCAGATGGTAACTGCAGCCAGAAGATCAAAAGACATTTGTTCCTTGGAAGAACAGCTATGACAAATTAGGCAACATATTAAAAAGCAGAGACATTACTTTGCAAACAAAGGTTCATCTATGTTTTTTCCAGTAGTCATGTATGGATATGAGAGTTGGACCACAAAGACAGCTGAGCACCGAGGAATTGATGCTTTTGGACTGTGGTGTTGGAGAAGACTCTTGAGAGTCCCTTGGACTGACAGGAGATCCAAACAGTCCATCCTAAAGGAAATCAGTCCTGAATATTCACTGGAAGAACTGATGCTGAAGCTGAAACTCCAATACTTTGGCCACCTGATGTGAAGAATTGACTCATTAGAAAAGACCCTGATGCTAGGAAAGATTGAAGGCAGGAGGAGAAGGGGATGACAGCGGATGAGATGGTTGGATTGCATCACTGTCTCAGTGGATATGAGTTTGAGCAAGCTCTGGGAATTGATGATGGACAGGGAAGTCTGGGGTGCTGGAGTCCATAGAGTCTCAAAGAGTTGGACACGACTGAGCCATTGAACTGAACTGAACTGAACTGAATCATCTGATGAATTCTTGTTTATCTTTAAAAATTCAGCTATAACATAACTTCACAGTTAAAACTTCTTTTGTTTATCAACCACCTCCAACTTCCAAACTCAGTCAGCAATCCAGGCAATGTTCTTTCTTTGGGCCTACTGTTTGTTAGTGGGTAAAGTTTTTCTGGGCTTCCCAGGTGGCACTAGTGGTAAAGAACCTGCCTGGCAATGAAGGACACATAAGACATGTGGATTTGATCCCTGAGTTGGGAAGATCCCCTGGAGGAGGGCATGGCTACCCACTTCAGTATTCTTGCCTGGAGAATCCCATGGACACAAGAGTCTGGCAGGCTACAGTCCATAGGGTCGAAAAAAATAGGACAAGATTGAAGCGACTTAGCACACACACAAAACTTTTCTGAGTAAGAGACTAATTTATCCCTCCCCCCCTCCTTCCTCCTTTCCTATCTTCCTGCAGGTGTTGGCCTGCAGCGGCTTAAAGCAGAGTTTCTGTTCCCAGCCAGAGACTGAGATTGGGCTGCAGAAGTTGAGAGTGCTGAATCCTGGCTACTAAATAGTGGCCAGTGACAAGGCCCTGGTCTTTTGGCTTTGCAGAAAAGAGTTCCCACAAAGATGGGAAAGTGTTGAAACAAATAAAGTGTTCATTAGAAGGAAAAAGAGTATGTGTGGATAGACACACAGGCAGACTCTTAGATTTGTGCCCAAGTAGTGGTTTAAATTGCCTACATGGGGAATTTCTTCTGGGTTTCCTTTGGCCAATCATTTTGATTTGCCTGGTTCTGAGTCTGTATTTGGTTTATATTAGGGTCCTCCTATGGGTGCATGTATCTCTTAGCCAAGATGGAGTCCAGTGAAGAATCCTATGGTTTGCTAGATATCACTCCCCTTTTGACCTCCAAGGAACTTTTTAGCTGAGAAGGTCTCTTTGACTTTGAGATTGATAAATATATGGTCTCTTATCTTTTTATCTGGGCAGGGCTCAGCCTCTCCTATTTTAGAGTATCAGGCCACAGGGAATGAACTTGCTTCTTGGTCTTGGGTCCAGCTATCTCCTGCCTCACCTTCATAAACCCATATTTTAAGTACTGTAATTTTAACTACAGTAGTTGTTCAATAATTTTGGGGGTGTGTGTGTGTGTGTTAGTTGCTCAGTCATGTCTGACTCTTTGCGACCCCTCGTACTGTAGCCCACCAGGCTTCTCTGTCCATGGAATTCTCTAGGCAAGAATACTGGAGTGGATTGCCATTCCCTTCTCCAGCGGATCTTCCTGATCCAGAGATCAAACCCTGGTCTCCTGCATTGCAGTCAGATTCTTTACCATTTGAGCTACAATTGGCAGAAATAATAATTTAGTATTAAATATCATTTCAGTTTATTATTTATCATGTATATATAATTTTATTTACTCATTCAAATGTTTTCTTAGGACAAATTTTAAAAAGAAGAATTGCACGATGAAAGAGTAGGTACATTTAAAACTTTCATTTTTTTGTATAAGTCTGTACAGAAGTTTGATAAATTGTACATATAGAGCATAGTTAAGCACATTCACAAGTAAAGTGATCAGACTGGGAAACAGAAGATCAGAGTCATTAAGCTGTACACTTGAAGATAACATACCTGTATTCTTCTTTTTTATATTATGGGGTAATTGCCATGCCAATATGACGGCTTCATTTTTAGGCAGTTAATTTGCTGGCAAGGGGGTACCAAGGTGACTAGGCAACAACCACAGCTTTCTGTTTATTGAAGTTTTTACTATGTCCACTTGTCGAAGTGTCTCTGGGAATCAGGACATGTAATCGCACAGTGCTGGTCCATCTTTATAATAAACTATTAACAAAAGTCTGTAGCTTATATTATAGTTTACTGTTGGTGCTCTAAAGTCTGTGGGTTTTGAAAAACCTATAATGACATGTATCCATCATTAAAGATTCATACAGAGGAGTTTCAATGCCCTAAAAATCCCTTTTCCACCTGTTTATTCCTCCCTACCATCTGGATCCTTTGGCAAGAGTATGTTTAGATTTATAAGAAACCATCAAATTGTCTTCCAAAGTAGCTGTACTGTTTTTCATTTAAACCTGCAAAGAATGAGAATTCCTGTTGCTCCACGTTCTTTCTAGCACTCGTTGTGTTCAATGCTTTAGATTAAGACATTCTAATAGTTACACAGTAGTGCCTTGTTGTTTTAATTAATTTCACACACCCCCTGATGACATATGATTTTGAATATCTTTCCCTATGCTTATTTGTCATCTGCACAACCTCTATAATTAAACATCTTTTTGGATCTCTTGCTTAATTTTTAACTGGATTGTTTTCCTTGTTGTTAAGTGTTCTTTGTATAGCTGGATACCAGTACTCTGTCAAATATGTGTTTTGCCCTTTTGTGGATACTCTTTTCATTTTTTTAACAGTGTTTTTCGTTTTTGTTTTTTTGATAAGGGCAAAAGTTTTTAATTAATCAAGTCTAACATGAATTTTTTTCTTTCATGAGTTACGATTTTTGTATTGTGTTTAATATCTAAATACGTCAAGACTAAACTCAAAGTTACCTAGTTTCCCTCCTATGCTGTCTTCTAGAAGTTCTAAGACTTTATATTTCACACTTAACTCTATGATCCATTGGAAGTTTATTTTTGTGAAAGATATAAAATCTTTGTATTTTTTGGCATATAGATGCTGAATTGTTTCAGGGTTGTTTGTTAAAAAGGCCATCCTTTTTTCACTGAATTGCTTGTGCTCTTTTCTCCCAGAGGATTGATTCTATGTGTGTATTTCTGCATTATATATTCTGTTCCATAGATCTGTATGTCTGTTCTTCTGCCATATCCACGCGGTCTTCATTACTGTAGACTTATAGTTACACTTGAAGTCAGGTCACATTTGCCCTCACATTTTGTTCTTCAATATTGTGTTGGCTATCCTGGGATTTTTGCCCTATATACAAGCTTTGAAATCAGTTATTCGATATCTACAAAATGATTTTCTGAGATTATGATTGTGGGTGAATTGAATCCATAGATCAAGCTGGGAAGAACTGACATCTTGACAATATTGAGTTTTCCTATTCATGCACATAGACCTTTTTTAAATTTAAACTTTTGATTTCCTGCATCAGGATTGTAGTTTTATAGTTTTCCTCATACAGATCTTGTATATATTTTGTTAGGTTTATCTTTAAGTATCTCAATTTTTATGCTAATACCCTAACAGTCTTTTACCTATGCTAAATTTTGGTTATCATATAAATTAGAATAGGCATTCTCTCATTAGTGTATAACAAGAATTATTTTTAATATCCAAGACAATTATTGTTATCATCAATTTAAACCTTACATACACTTAACCCCACAAATTATACTAGTATAAGAATAAGTATAATAGTATGCTACTGCTAAGTCACTTCAGTCGTGTCCAACTCTGTGCGACCCCACAGACGACAGCCCACCAGGCTCCCCCATCCCTGGGATTCTCCAGGCAAGAGCACTGGAGTGGGTTGCCATTTCCTTCTCCAATGCATGAAAGTGAAAAGTGAAAGTGAAGTCGCTCAGTTGTACCCGACTCTTAGCGATCCCATGGACTGCAGCCCACCAGGCTCCTGCATCCATAGAATTTTCCAGGCAAGAGTACTGGATTGAAGAAGTGCCACTGCCTTCTCCATAATAGTATAAGTACTAGTAATATTACTTTACTAATAGTATAATCAGTGATCAAGACCATCCTCAAGAAAGAAATGGAAAAAGGCAGTATGGTTGTCTGAGGAGTCCTTACAAATAGCTGAGAAAAGAAGTGAAGTTAAAGGCAAAGAAAAAAAAGGAAACACATACCCATCTGAAAGCAGAATTCCAAAGAATAGCAAGGAGAGATAGGGAAGCCTTCCTCAGCGATCCGTGCAAAGAAAGAGGAAAACAATAGAATGAGAAATCTGGAAAACTTCCCAAATTGTGAGTAGTCTCTGGGAGTTGGTGATGGATGGGGAAGTCTGGCGTGCTGCAGTCCACTGGGTCACAGAGAGTCGGACATGGCTGAGCAGCTGAACTGCATTGATGTCTTTTGCTCTCTTTGCCTTTCCCATACTTGGGCTTTGTTGTTTGCTTCCAGGTTAACATCTTCCAGGTAATGAGTCCTCTCTTCCATTGTATCTCCTCTGTTGTTATAGTTTCCATTTCTGGAAATTCCAATTAATTCTCTTATATTGATTTCAATTATCTGAAGTGTTACTATTTCACTATCTTGTCATCTATTTCTTAAGCATCTAGTAACTCCAATATCTGGATCACTATGTTTATGTTTTTATTGTTTGTTTTCTGTTGGTTCTAGATCTTGATACGCCTTTTAAATTTGATTAAATGCCAGATGTATTTTCAAATGTAAAAGCTATGCATCAGCACTGTTCAATAGAAGTTTCTGTGAATAAAAAAATGTTCTATATGTGTGCTGTGCAGGATGATCGCTGCTAGCCAGATGCAGTTTTTGAGCACTTGAAACTGATGTGACTGATGAAGTAATATTTCATTTACTTTTAATAAATGTAAATAGCCACATGTGGCTTGTGACCAACATAATGCACAGTAAAGTTCTAGATAAAGTTTTTTTGCCTGGCACTGTGTATTCAAAGTTACAAAGTTCTCTATTTTGATATTTCTTCCACCAGAAAGGATATTCTTCAGCTCCTTGTGAGTAGCTAGCATAGAAACAGATCACTCTAATGAAATCAGGCATAAGGCGTGTCTCACTAAGTTGTTGCTCTATTTCTGGTTTACCCTTCCTTTTAGTTTGCAGTTCTCAGGGGTCCAAAATGGAAGTCTATGCGTATTTCTTTTTAAATGTGTTTCACCTCAACCTCTCCATTCTGGCTGGCTCTGAGCTCCAATTTTTATCTTTTCAGACCAAGAAGAGTGCTGGTAGCTCTACTTAGCTTTTTAACCTACTATTATCTACTTATACTCAGCTCTTATGCCTCTTGCTTCTCCTGTGCAGCTGAGGAATTGGTGAATGCCTTAGAACAATAATTGGTCAAACTACTGGAATCACTTTTCTGCGTTTCTCTTTTTTTTCTGGGGACCTCTCATGTCTTGATACTTTGGTAACTCTGAACCTTAATTTTTAACCTCATTAGTCTTGTGAGGTCTCTGAAATCTCTTTTGAGCTTTGCCTCATAGCACCTGCTTTCTGTCCAACTTCACAGCCTCAGCCCCCACGTGGCTTATGAATCATTAATTGGGCTGCCTTAGAAGCAGACCCTGGATAAGCGTTAAAGTAAAAATGACTTATTTGGGAAGTTCAGGACACTGGTAGTGCCATGGGGAAGTGATATAGAGAAAGGAAAGCATAAAAGTCATTAAGCCAGTTACGATAGTGGACACCTGAGGCTGAATGCTTCAGAGAAAGCCTCAAAAATGGTGCAAGACACATATCTCAGGTGTACTGTACCCAACAGCTGAGAGAGCTGAAATGTTTTTCTACCAACTCCCAAGGGCTGCTTAAGGGAGGAAGGTGGAGTCTGTAACACATTCTCCTCATAGTATATAGCTTGATACCATTTGGGGCAATATTCTGAGCTTCCAGAAAAAACAGGTCATCAGACTTGGAAACACAAACCCTGGCAATTGGACGTCTGCTGTAGGAAACCAAATGGCTGATGAATGGAGCAACAAACATGGTGTAGACAGTCACGCTCACTTCAGTGAATTTGTTTTCTTGCCAGGATATTGGTCCCTCAGAATTCTGGCTACCTTAATAGCTCTTAAATACTCTCTCATATATATTTTTTTAATCTATTTTTCCTGATTGTTCTAAGTAAGGGGATTTGTCTCCCAAAAGCTATTCAGTCGCAGCTGACAGTGAAAGTCTGCTATTATGTTCTGGACACACTAAAAAGTATTTTACTGAATGATTTATGGGTCTGGTCACTAAAATATCTTTTTATTGATTTGGAAGGTGGATAACTGTTACTCAGTTTGTACCCTTGCAATGGCACTTTTAGCCCCCGTATCTTCAGTTTTCCTGATATCTGGCTTTCTTCTTGTCCATATTAATGGTGTTATGGGAAGTGAACAAGATGCTCCAGTACAGGGAGGGAATTAGAGGGCTTCTTTGACATTAAAAAAAAAATCTCACCTGCTTTAATGCATTTTATAAAGAACAATGTATATGCAGGCTATATTGAATTATTTTTACTTTTGTAGGTTTGATCAGAAATGGGTAGTGACAACTCCATCCTTAATCCACAGTCCTTGAATTTGCTGCTTATCTGACTTCATGCTAGCCCTTAACAAGCCACAGAAACTCTGTTTTGAGTCTCTGATTGGCATCTTATTGCTGGGTATGCACTGTGCTGGTAGCATTGTGTCAGATGGTGAGCAGCCTTCTTGGGGAACAGGGTACTGCTGAGTGGCAAGGGTTAATGACAAGTGAGGACATACGTTGACACTTGTCACTCACTGGCAAAACTCAGCTATGATGAGGAAATGCTTCATGGAGCGTAAGAACTGACACCAAAAGCAGTACCAGAAAGAGAAAGTGAATTCTCAGCAAGTTAGAGACCAGGATCCTTCCACAACAGGGCACTTCTGTGATCTGAAATCAAGCCTGGGAATATTGGATTCTGCAAACACAAACAATACAGATGAGGGAGAAACCTTCCTCTTACTTAGCATTTTCCATTTTGCTTTCAAAGTAATTCTATCAATGAATTGTGTGGAAAGATGATATTAAAGAAGCTTACTCTCTTTAATCTTTCATGTGTAATCACTTACGTAAAATAGCAAGCAAATATAGAGCAAAACATTTTAACTGGAAATAACATAATTCAGTGTATCACTCAAATAAGGAAATGAGTTTGTTGAAAATTGTTTGACTTTTTTTCACACACACAAAAAAACAACCCTCAAATAAACTGGTACAAACTTAATAACAGTTATCCACCTTCCAAATCAATAAAAAGATATTTTAGTGTCCAGACTCATAAATCATTCAGTAAATTACTTTTTAGTGTGTCCAGAACATAATAGCCTAGACTTTCACCATCAGCTACGTCAGCTATGACTGACTAGCTTTGGGGATACCAATCCCCCTACTTAGAACAATTAGGAAAAATAGATTAAAATAGAAAAAAAAATGAGAGGGTATTTGAAAGCTATTAAAGTAGCCAGAATTCAAGGGACCAATATCCTGAAAAGAAAACAAATTCACTGAGGTGAATGTGACTTTCTACACCACATTTGTTGCTCCATTCATCAGCCATTTGGTTTCCTACTGCAGATGTCCAATTGCCAGGGTTTCTGTTTGGCACCCACTGGTCCTGTGGTCACTTTTACCCAGGACAGAGAGACCAGTGGGTGCCAAATTCCATAGGATGTGATCTCTAAACTAGCTTCTTCCAGGACAGAAGCCAATTTCAGAGGAACTGAACTAAGACCTGTAAGCAGAATACTTAACGAGCAGCTTTGAATTGAAATGGAATATTTAGCGAATTAGTATAGTTTTCAGTGAGCAAATTCAAATAAATTCTGAACTTATACTGGATTTCCTTACATGCAATGAAATCTATCTCTACCTCTGCAGAAGTATCTGCCTGCGTTGTAGAACACCTATCAACATAAAGATGAATTTTCTATCTGCTATGACACAATTCAATCTAATTTTACTTAGAGCAGGAATGAGGTATAATATGACTTCAGAACACATTGTTCAGATTGAATGAGTCAAAATCTGACATAGACTTTTGTAATTAATGTTACTTTGGGAAAAAAATAAAGCGATGGATGTTGTTGTTCAGTCGCTAAGCCATATCCCATTCTTTGCAACACCGTGGATTGCAGCATGCCAGACTTCCCTATCCTGCACTATCTCCGAGAGTTTGCTCAAACTCAAGTCCTCATTATTTCCAGCATCAGAGTCTTTTCCGATGGGTCTGCTGTTTTCATCAGATGGCCAGTCTATTTGAGGTTCAGCTTCAGCATCAGTCCTTCCAGTGAATATTCAGGGTTGATTTCCTTTAGGACTGACTGGTTTGATCTTGCTTTTCAAGGGACTATCAAGAGTCTTATCTAGCATCACAATTCAGAGACATCAGTTCTTCAGTGCTCAGCCTTCTTGATGGTCCACCTCTCACATCCGTACATGATTATTGGAAAAACCATAGTTGTGAGTATATGGACCTTTGTAGACAGAGTGTCTCCACTTTTTAATATGCTGTCTAGGTTTGTCATAGTTTTCCTTCCATGGAGCAAGCATCTTTTAATTCCATGGCTGCAGTGATTTTTGGAGGCCAAGAAAATAAAATCTGTCACTGTTTCCACTTTTCCCCCTTCAGTTTGCTATGAAGTGATGGGATTGAATGCCATGATTTAAATTTCTTTTATGCTGAGTTTAGTCTAGTCAAGGCTATAGTTTCTCCAGTGGTCGTGTATGGATGTGAGAGTTGGAATGTGAATAAAGCTGAGCACCGAAGAATTGATGCTTTTGAACTGTGGTGTTGGAGAAGACTCTTGAGAGTCCCTTGGACGGCAAGGAGATGCAACCAGTCCATTCTGAAGGAGATCAGCCCTGGGATTTCTTTGGAAGGAGTGATGCTAAAGCTGAAGCTCCAGTCCTTTGGCCACCTCATGTGAAGAGTTGACTCATTGGAAAAGAGTCTGATGCTGGGAGGGATTGGGGGCAGGAGGAAAAGGGGACGACCGAGGATGAGATGGCTGGATGGCATCGCTGACTCGATGGGTGTGAGTCTGAGTGAACTCTGAGAGTTGGTGATGGACAGGGAGGCCTGGCGTGCTGCGATTCATGGGGTCGCAAAGAGTTGGACACGACTGAGCGACTAAACTGAACTGATGTTGAGTTTTAAGCCAACTTTTTCTCTCTCCTCTTTCACCTGCATCAAGAAACTCTTTAGTTCTTAACTTTTTACCATTAGAGTGGTATCACCTGCATATCTAAGGTTGTTGATATTTCCCTGATAATCTTCACTCCAGCTTATGATTCACATAGCCTGACATTTTGCATGATGTACTCTGAATGTAAATTAAACAAGCAGGGTGACAATATACAGCCTTATCATACTCCTTTCCCAGGTTTGAACCCATCCATCGTTCCATGTCCGGTACTAACTGTTGTTTTTTGACCTGCATACAGATTTCTCAGGAGACAGGTAAGGTGGTCTGGTATTCCCATCTCTTTAAGAGTTTTCCAGTTTTTGTAATCCATACAGAGGTATTAGTATAGTCAGTGAAGCAGAAGTAGATGTTTTTCTCAACTCCCTTGCTTTCTCTATGATCCAAGAAATATTGTCAATTTGATCTCTGGTTTCTCTGCCTTTTCTAAACCCAGCTTGCACATCTGGAAGTTTTCAGTTTGTGTACTGCTGAAGACTAGGTTGAAGGATTTTAAGCATAACCTTACTATCATGAGAAATGAGTGCAATTATGTGGCAGTTTGAACATTCTTTGGCATTGCCTTTATTTGGGATTGGAATGAAAACTGACCATCTCCAGTCCTGTGACCACTGCTGTTTTCCAAATTTGTTTACATGTTGAGTGCAGTACTTAGCAGTATCATCTTTTAGAATTTTAAATAGCTGAGCTGGTGGTAGTTATAAATAATAGCTTAGACTTCCAAAGGACATTTGTTTTTAAGCTCTTACTATATAGTTCTCATAAAGGAGTACGTAAAAGCTATATATTATCACCCTGCTTATTTAACTTATATGCAGAGTACATAGTCCAAAATGCCAGGCTGGATGAAGCATAAATTGGAATCAATATTGCTGGGAGGAATATCAATAACCTCAGATATGCAGATGACACCACCCTTAAGGCAGAAAGTGAAGAAGAACTAAAGAGCGTCTTGATGAAAATGAGAGAGGAGAGTGAAAAAGCTGGCTTAAAGCTCAACATTCAGAAAAATAAGATCACGGCATCCGGTCCCAACACTTCATGGCAAATAGATGGGGAAACAATGGAAACAGTGACAGACTTTATTTTGGGGGGCTCCAAAATCACTGCAGATGGTGACTGCAGCCATGAAATTAAAAGACACTTGCTCTTTGGAAGAAAAGCTCTGATAAACCTAGACAGCATATTAAAAAGCAGAGACATTACTTTGCTGACAAAGGTCCATCTACTCAAAGCTATGATTTTTCCAGTAGTCATGTATGGATGTGAGGGTTCGACTATAAAGACAGCTGAGCGCCGAATAATTGATGCCTTTGAACTGTGGTGTTGGAGAAGACTCTTGAGAGTCTCTTGGATGGCCAGGAGATCAAATCCGTCAAATCCATCAATCCTAAAGGAAATCAGTCCTGAATATTCATTGAATGGACTGATGGTGAAGCTGAAGCTCCAATACTTTGGCCTCCTGATGTGCAGAACTGACTCATTGGAAATCTTTTCCTTGATCCTGGGAAAGACTGAAGACAAGAGAAGGGGATGACAGAGGATGAAATGGTTGGATGGCATCACCGACTCGATGGATGTGAGTTTGAGCAAGCTCTGAGAGTTGGTGATGGACAGGGAAGCCCGGTGTGCTGCAGTCATGGGGTTGCAAAGAGTTGGGCAGAACTTAGTCACTGAACTGAACTGACATAGTTCTCATATGATTCATGTCGACAATAATGCTAACAATAGGACTAATACTGTGAAGGAACCACCAATATTTGTGGTCCTTTTGACCTCAGGCAGAATCCAATGAAGATCCCCTGTGTTTATCAAGGCTCCTTGTAAATACCTATGAAGATGGGCAGTGCAGTGGTACACTCTTTTCTCATTATGTGAATGAAAGCACCAGGTAACTTCTGACTCATTTATTGTTGGCGCTTATCTATTAATGCCATGCTTTTGATAATTTGATATCACCAAGATCCTAGAATGAGAACATTTGGAGTTATTCTCAAACAAGAATGCTGGGGCACTGAGAAAGTAGCCTCAGCTCCATTCATGTCTTTTGTGTGTTTATAAAACCATGACAAGGTTCAGATGAATGTTGGTCTCAAACTTAAAGGTGTATATTTTATGCACAATGTTTGCCTAACTTAAAAGTTTGTAGGAAAATGTTCAGATTAAGCAAAATTTTGAAATTATCTTCCTCTTTTAGCTTGGCTTTTCCCTATTATCTGTCCAACTATAAATTTTGGACTAAAAAGTTGGAAAAGTTCTTTCTGTGTTATATATTAAGAGCAGTAGTCACCAAGATGTACGTTGTTTTGTAGTCTCACTGGCAGTCTCCCCACATCTCTTGGTCTGTATCACATTAGGAATGTAGGGGAACATTGGAGGGAGAGGGTCCCACCCAATGACATCTGTACATTCCACCCAAGGGCTTTAATAGGCTCAGAGGTGAAATCCCTGAGAGGCGAAACAAACAAGGAGGCACCTATCCTCATCCAAGGTTCTGCTTGCAGGTGATTTCCAGATTTCCAGACCTTGGTACAGGAAAGAGAACTTGATAGCCTTGCTGAGTTGAGCAACAGGGATGGGAGTTCTGAGAGGCTAAGGTGACTATAACTTGGAGACAAGAGTCTCAAATCAGAGGCAGATATATATATGTGTGTGTGTGTGTGTGTGTGTGTGTGTGTGTGTGTGTGTGTATAAAGAGCTTTAGAGATGTGGATAGGGATCCATATGAGTCTTTGGTTGAACATCATTCTGCATATCCATAGGGTAAAACTCCTTATGGTGGACAGAGAAAAATTTGCAGAAATTACTACTACCTCAAAGCAATTTTCAGTAATCACACAGAGCCAAGCATCATTTGACTACCCAATATCCAGAGTGGAGAAAACTCCTTGAATACACAAGATATTCTGTAGACTCCAGACAGATAATGTCTTAGTAATTGAGCTAAATTGAATCTAGGAGAAAATCTACCCTAGTGCTGCTAAGTCACTTAAGTCGTGTCTGACTCTGTGTGACCCCATAGATGGCAGCCCACCAGGCTCCCCGATCCCCAGGATTCTCCAGGCAAGAGCACTGGAGTGGGTTGCCGTTTCCTTCTCCAGTGCATGAAAGGAAACATGAAAGTGAAGTCACTCAGTCGTGTCCAACCCTCAGTGACCCCATGAGGCAGCCTAGCAGGCGCCTCTGTCCATAGGTTTTCCAGGCAGCAGCACTGGAGTGGGGTACCATTGCCTTCTCTGAAGTATTTCTTTGAGCCCCCCTTTTTTTGGGGACAGGGAGGCAAGAATACTGGAGTGGGTTGCCATTCCCTTCTCCAGGGTATCTTCCCAACCCAAGGATTGAATCTGGATCTCCCTTATTGTAAGCAGTACCCTCTGAGCTACCCTAGATCCATCATTTAATCATAACAAAGCTAGAACTCAAAAATGAAAAATTCACAATGTAGTATTTGCTATGTGTGAATTATACCTCAATAGAAATTGACTTTATAGAAAGAAGTATTTGTTTATATTTTTTTCTCAACAGATAAAAAGTTGTTATAATTTAATACTAGCTGAGTTTAAATATTAGCTATCTGGCAATAGGAGATAGATATGTTCCTAAACTTTGATAGTTGATCATATATTTCTATGAACATCATGGTTAATAATGAAGCATTAGATACATTCCCATTAAGTAATTAATACCTCCTATCAGCATTCATATTTCATAGAATACTAGAATTCCTAACCAGCACAGTAACATAATAGAATGAAAGAAAGCTCACAAGACATAAAACAAAAAATTAAAGATCTCATTTTTCACACATAATCACTGTGTACATACAAAGTCACATATTAATAATAGCAAAGCACAGATTCAAATTGAAGAGCCTAACTCCAGAGTATTTAAATTCCTCAGCAACAATTTATTAGGAAATATTTAGCAGCAATTCATTACCAACAATTTATTAGGAAATATAATCTTTTTGTGGAGAAGGCAATGGCACCCCCACTCCAGTACTCTTGCCTAGAAAATCCCATGGACAGAGGAGCCTGGGAGGCTGCAGTCCATGGGGCTGCGACTGAGCGACTTCACTTTCATTGTTCACTTTCTTGCATTGGAGAAGGAAATGGCAGCCCACTCCAGTGGTCTTGCCTGGAGAATCCCAGGGACGGGGGAGCCTGGTGGGCTGCTGTCTATGGGGTCACACAGAGTCGGACACGACTGAAGTGATTTAGCAGCAGCAGCATAATCTTTTTGAAGCTACAAAACCCTACCAAGTTTGTGTTGAGGAACTACTAAGGAATACATTTTATTAAGCAAGCATGAAAATCTTGAGTAAAAGATTATAATTTTATTAAAAAGCTTAAAGTAAGACCTAAAAAAATCATCATATATATTCATAGATGGCAATATGAAAGCTGTTTTTCTCCTGAAAATGAACTATAAAGTCAACACAATTCTAGATAGTTAATAGGGACCTTTGTGAAATCTGACCTAGCAACAGTAAGTTTATATGCAGAGCCTCCGAACCAGGAAAAGACAATGGAAGCAGAGGAGTTCCATCCTACCCCAGGTCAGGTGTGGTATATAGCAATGTGGCACAGGGAGGGCGAATCAGCCAATGGACCAACCTGGAAATACTGAAAAGAAGGAACAAGAATATATGAACCAGAGAGCAGTGGTATTACAAAGCAGAATTTGGACTTAGTAACACATGATGCTAGTGACATGCATACGGAAAACAATAAAACAACAACATATTCAAAATTAATATCGGATGAACTAAAGCCAGAAAAATGAGGAAAACATTTACTTAAATAGAACAAAATTCAGGAGAATATCTTGATAGTGGTCAAAGATATGAATTTGTTAAACTAGACACGCATGAAAAGCACAAATTATGAAATAAAAGATGGATTACTGTGAATTTAATATTTATTTAAATCAAAATTAATTTATGATAAATTTAAAGTTGATAAAACATTTAAACATTTTATATGAGAACATTATAACAAACACAAAAAGCAAGCCCTACAATGAAAGAAAAAATGTGCCACTTTTGCTAACAAATAAATAATAGTGTCCTACTGCTGCTGCTAAGTCACTTCAGTCTTGTCCAACTCTATTGGACCCCATAGACGGCAGCCCACCAGGCTCCCCCGTCCCTGGGATTCTCCAGGCAAGAACACTGGAGTGGGTTGCCATTTCCTTCTCCAGTCCATGAAAGTGAAAAGCGAAAGTGAAGTTGCTCAGTCGTGTCTGACTCTTCGCGACCACTGGACTACAGCCTACCAGGCTCCTCCATCCATGGGATTTTCCAGGCAAGAGTACTGGAGTGGGATGCCATTGCCTTCTCCTATAATAGTGTCCAGTATACATTAAAAAAATTATTTTATCCATTGCCCTAAAGGGCAATAGATATTCATGATGAGTTCAGAATTTAAGAAAACATCCTAATAGCTAAAAAGTATACAAATAATTAAAATTTGATAGTAATATACTAAGTGCAAATTGAGCAATAATGTATTTAATAATTCTTATATACCTAGAGTGATATTGATATGGGGATACAAAAAAATCTTATGTAGAGCTGGTGAGAATATAAATAGGTAAATGTGGAGATACCCAAAGTGATTCCATTTCTAAACAAATTTATACGTAGGATGTTTGTTTCAGTTCAGTCGCTCAGTTGTGTGCAACTCTTTGTGACCCCATGAACTGCAGGACGCCAGGCTTCGCTGTCCATCACCAACTCCTGGGGCTCGCTCAGATTCATGTCCATCGAGTCAGCAACGCCATCCAGCCATCTCATCCCCTTCGTCCTCTTCTCCTCTTTCCAGGCATCAGGGTATTTTTCAATGAGTCAGTTCTTCGCATCAGGTGGCCAAAGTATTGGTGCTTCAGCTTCAGCATCAGTACTTCCAATGAACATTGAGGTCTGATTTCCTTTAAGGTGGACTGGTTGGATCTCCGTGCTGTCCAAGAGACTCTCAAGAGTCTTCTCCAACACCACAGTTCAAAAGCATCAATTCTTTGGTGCTCAGCCTTCTTCACAGTCCAACTCTCACATCCATACATGACTACTGTAAAAAACATAGCTTTGAGTAGATGGACTTTTGTCAGCAAAGTAATGTTTCTGCTTTTTAATATTCTGTCTATGTTGGTCATAGCTTTTCTTCCAAGGAGCAAGTGTTTTTTAATTTCATGGCAGCAGTCACCATCTGCAGTAATTTTGGAGCCCCTCAAAATAAAGTCCATCACTTTCCATTGTTTCCCCATCTATTGCCATGAAGTGATGGGACTGGATGCCATGATTTTAGTTTTCCAAATGTTGAGTTTTAAACCAGCTTTTACACTCTCCTCTTTCAATTTCATCCATTGGCTCTTCAGTTCTTCTTCGCTTCCTGCCATAAGGGTGGTGTCATCTGCATATCTGAGGTTATTGATATGAGAAATATTTCTCCCAGCAATCTTGATTCCAGCTTGTACTCCATCTAACCTGGCCTTTCATATGATGTACTCTGCATATAAGTTAAATAAGCAAGGTGACAATACACAACCTTGATGTTCTCCTTTCTCAATTTGGAACCTGTCCATTCTTCCATGTCTGGTTCTAACTATTGCTTCCTGACCTGCATACAGATTTCTCTGGAGGCAGATAAGGTGGTCAGGTATTCCCATCTCTTTAACAATTTCCCACAGTTTGTTGTGATCCATATAGTCAAAAGCGTTGGCATAGTCAATAAAGCAGAAGTAGATGTTTTTCTGGGACTCTCTTGCTTTTCGATGATCCACTGTATGTTGGCAATCTGATCTTGGTTTCCTCTGCCTTTTCTAAATCCAGTTTGAACATCTGGAAGTGCACGGTTCACGTACTGTTGAAGCCTGACTTGGAGAATTTTGAGCATGATTTTGCTAGCATATGAGATGAGTGCAATTATGCAGTAGCTTGAACATTCTTTGGCATTGTCTTTTTTGGGATTGGGATGAAAACTGACCTTTTCCAGTCTGTGGTCACTGCTGAGTTTCAAGATTTGAAATAGATCAGCTGGAATCCCATCACCTCCACTGGTTTGTAGTGATTTTTCCTAAGGCCCACTTGACTTTGGACTACAGGATGTCTGGCTCTATATTAGTGATCACATCATAGTTATCTGGGTCATGAAGACCTTTTTTGTATAGTTCTTCTGTGTATTCTTGCCACCTTTTCTTAATGTCTTCTGCTTCTCTTAGGTCCATACCATTTCTGTCCTTTAATTGTGCCCATCTTTAAATGAAATGTTCCCTTGATATCTCTAATTTTCTTGGGGAGATCTCTAGTCTTTCCCATTCTATTGTTTTCCTCACTTTATTTGCATTGATCACTTATGAAGGCTTTCTTTTCTTGCTATTCTTTGGAACTCTGCATTCACATGGGTATGTCTCCCCTTTCTCCTTTACCTTTAGCTTCAGCAGTATTTAATAATGAAAATAGTGAAAGAATTTCATTTTAAAAAGTTAAACTTTCTTTCTGTAAGTAAATGATAAATAAAATATGGGGAAACATTAACATTTCCTGGACAGAAATGTTACATGCCATTTTATTTCCTTTCTTGTAGTTTTTTTCTTCGTAAAAGTTAAAAATTGCAGTTAGCGTTATTACAAGTGGTTTTATAGTTTTCATAGTTATAGTTAGTCACATGGTTCTTCCAAATAAAAAAATACAAATATATCAAAGAATAATGGGTAAAAGAAAGACAACTCCCAAATGACAGACGAATAGGGTATGAACATAAGGAGAAACGTATATGTAAACTGAAATTGTCAGTCCCTCATTTATGTCTGACTCTTTGCGACCCCCTGGATTATAGCTCGCCACGCTCCTCTGGCCATCAGATTCTCCAGGCCAGAATACTGGAGTGGGAAGCTGTTCCCTTCTCCAGGGGATCTTCCTAACCCAGGGATCGAACCCAGGTCTCTCACATTGCAGGCAGATTCTTTACCATCTGAGCCACCATGGATGCCCAAGTATGTAATAAACATGTAATAACAAATAAATAAGTGAATAAATAAAAATAATGTTATAAT
Source organism: Neotragus moschatus (assembly GCA_006410615.1). Classification (NCBI taxonomy): domain Eukaryota; kingdom Metazoa; phylum Chordata; class Mammalia; order Artiodactyla; family Bovidae; genus Neotragus; species Neotragus moschatus. Next base: position 772,310 of record SJYA01002606.1, on the reverse strand, counting down.
AAAAAATTTAAACTACAGTTAAAGACAGTGAACTCAATCTGCATGGCATTTTAATTCAGGGTAAGTGAATCTTGGTTCTTATTTTATCCTCTGAAAGTTACAAATCTTGACTTCTAAGCAGAATTTTATATTGGGATGGTATAATTATATTAAAGAATCATAAGCTAAACTAGAAGGAATGATGCTAAAGCTGAAGCTCCAGTACTTTGGCCACCTCATGTGAAGAGTTGACTCGTTGGAAAAGACTCTGATGCTGGGAGGGATTGGGGGCAGGAGGAGAAGGGTCCGACCGAGGATGAGATGGCTGGATGGCATCACTGACTAGATGGATGTGAGTCTGAGTGAACTCCGGGCGTTGGTGATGGACAGGGAGGCCTGGTGTGCTGCGATTCATGGAGTTGCAAAGAGTCGGACACAACTGAGCGACTGAACTGAACTGAAACTAGAAGGAAAAGTAGTTTATATACTTTTTACTTCAATGGCAACTCTAACCAATATTAAGTGGCACACATTTATTAAGTCCTACTTTCAGTCCCTTGGTGGTAAGATACCTCCTGATATATTCTTTGACAAGAAACTTGGGGTTTATTGGCTTCTAAACTCATGTGAAAATGGCATAACATACACTTTTTTTCCTTCTTATGTATTGTATTATAATTCAAGAAGATGTTTGAGAATACTTGGGCAACAACAAAAGTCTACAAAAGTAAAGCCTTATTCTTCATACATGCTTCCTTCCTCTCCTGTGACTCTATACTCTCACAATCTCTGCAAACACAGACTTTCCCAGATAAGAAATGGGTCACAGGAAGTGTCTGGAGCCTCTTGTTGGGTTCAAATATGTGGTGGCCAGAATTCACATGGATGGCAAAAATGGGAGACAGGTTAAAATTTCTCCCCAACAGTCATATTTATCATTTGTATAATTTTTAAATTATACAAAGGCTAAATAAGGAAAGGAGATCCAACCAGTCCATCCTAAAGGAGATCAGTCCTGGGTGTTCATTGGAAGGACTGATGTTGAAGCTAAAACTCCAATACTTTGGCCACCCGATGCGAAGAGCTGACTCATTTGAAAAGACCTTGATGGTGGGAAAGATTGAAGGCAGGAGGAGAAGGGGACAACAGAGGATGAGATGGTTGGATGGCATCACTGACTCAATAGACGTGGATCTGGGTAGACTCTGGGAGTTGGTGATGGACAGGGAGGCCTGGCGTGCTGCGGTTCATGGGGTCCCAAAGTGTCGGACACGATTGAGCAACTGAACTGAACTGAAATAAGGAAAAGATTATATAAAAGGATAGGGGATCTATATACATTGTTAATTATTGGTTTCAGTATACAATATTTGCATTTCATTTCTTTCAATCACCAGCAAAATGATGTATGTTTTAAATTTTTATCATGCTGAAATCACTAACAAAAAACGCACGATGACTACTATAGTAACACCGAATAGTCATATTGTTGTAAAAATCTTTGGATTGTTCATGTTTGGTTGTCATTCCCTAAAACAAAATGATCAATGTCAGTGCATTAATAACACGTGATTTAAGGATCTCACTTGGAATTATGAGTGAGTGAGTGAAGTCGCTCAGTCGTGTCTGACTCTTTGCGACCCCATGGACTATAGCCCACCAGGCTCCTCCATCCATGGGATTCTCCAGGCAAGAGTACTGGAGTGGGTTGCCATTTCCTTCTCCAGGATTATACTACTATATAAACATGTGGGAAGAGAATTCCCTGGTGGTGCAGTGGTTAGGAATCTGGGCTTTCACTGCTGGAGGCGCAGGTTCAATCCCTAGTCCTGTAACCAAGATCCTGAAAACCACACAGTGTGGTCAAGAAAAAAAAAGTTGCTATCTTTAGACATATAAACAGATTTAAAGATTGATTTTAAATTTAAAAAATGAGATTTCTGATCTCAACCCTGACATGCAAAGGAGCTTGAAAGCAGTCACTGCCATACTTGCAAGAGGAAAAATCTGAACAAAGTGAAAAGTAACAGCTTCTTTTGGACACATCAGAGAACTGAGGTAACACAGCAAGCGACTTCAGACTGGAGATACAGGAGAATATGGAGAGAAACAGCTGAGGTATACTTTCCATGGCAGAAGCTATTGTCCAGGCAGGAATGCTGGAGTGGGTTGCCATTTTCTTCTCTGGGGGAATCTTCCCAACCCAAGGATCGAACCTCCTGTGGTTCCTGCATTGCAGGTGGAGTTTTTACCACTGAGCTACCAGGGAAGCCCTTGAGCTGTATGTAGGGGATCTCTAATATTCTATTCTAGATGCCTCGTAATAGCTCTGGTACATAGTAAACACTCAGTAAATATTTATGGACCGATTGAGTTTGATTTCTATTCCCAACTATGAGCCTTGCTACTCTGTAACCCTGGACCTTGTTGCACCTTCTAAACTTCCGTTTCCTCTTATGGAAGAAAAAAAAAAAGAGGTATCAATATTTACTGCCCAGGATTGTTGCAGGATTGTTGTAATAGTTAAGTGTTCATGCATTAAAATAGCCAACCCAGAACATGGTGTGTTCCCTAGACCCCTCACTTCATTCTTTAGTAATGTTCTTTACAAGCACTCCTTCTCTTTCTCATTACCTAAACTTTAGTTGTGTTCAGGAGACAATACGAATGCTTATTAAACTGAAATTATATTCCTTTGTAGACCATACTTGGAATGTTTCAGCCAAAAGTGATTGTATGTCTGTTGGACTTTGGTTTGAACCTTGTCTTTAGTGTTGTGACTTTAAGGAAGTGATTTAGCCTCTCTGTAAGGTATTGTGAGCCTAAAATGAGACAGCTTTGTCTAATTCAATGAAACTATGAGCCAGTGCTGTGTGCTGCTTCTGCTAAGTCACTTCAGTAGTGTCCGACTCTGCGACCCCATAGACAGCAGCCCACCAAGCTCCTCTGCCCCTGGGATTCTCCAGGCAAGAATACTGGGGTGGGTTGCCATTTCCTTCTCCAATGCCTGCATGCATGCTAAGTTGCTTCAGTTGTGTCTGACTGTGCGACCCTATGGACAACAGCCCACCAGGCTATTCTGTCTACCGGATTCTCTAGGCAAGAATACTGGAGTGGGTTGCCATTTTTTAGGGCCACAAAAAACGAACAGATCGTGGTGGAGAGTTCTGACAAAATCTGGTCCACTGGAGAAGGGAATGGCAAACCACTTCAGTATTCTTGCCTTGAGAACCCCATGAGCAGTATGAAAAGGCAAAAAAGATATGACACTGAAAGATGAATTCCCCAGGTTAGGAGGTGCCCAGTATGTTACTGGAGAAGAGTGGAGGAATAACTCTAGAAAGAATGAAGAGACAGAGCCAAAGCGAAAATAATGCCCAGTTGTGGATGTGACTGGTGATGGAGTAAAGTCTGACGCTGTAAAGAACAATATTGCATAGACCTGGAATGTCAAGTCCAAGAATCAAGGTAAATTAGAAGTGGTCAAATAGGAGATGGCAAGAGTGAATATCGACATTTTAGAAATCAGTGAACTAAAATGCACTGGGATGGGAAAATTTAATTCAGATGACCACGATATCTACTACTGTGGATAAGAACCCCTTAGAAGAAGTTGAGTAGCCCTCATAGTCAACAAAGGATCCAAAAGGCAGTATTGGGTCCAATCTCAAAAATGACGGAATGATCTCTGTTCACTTCCAAGACAAGCCATTCAGTATCACAGTAATCCAAGTCTATGCCCCAAGCAGTAATGGTGAAGAAGCTTAATTTCAATGGTTCTATGAAGATCTACAAGAACTTCTAGAAATAACACCCAAAAAAGATGTCCTTTTCAACATAGGTGACTGGAATGCAAAAGTTACAGGAGAAGGCAATGGCAACCCAGTCCAGTACTATTGCCTGGAAAATCCCGTGGACGGAGGAGCCTGGTAGGCTGCAGTCCACGGGGTCTCATGGATTTGGACATGACTGAAGCAACTTAGCAGTAGCAGCAATGCAAAAGTAGGATGTCAAGAGATACCTGGAGTAATCGGAGAGTTTGGCCTTGGAGTACAAAATGAAGCAGGGCAAAGGCTAACAGAGTTTTGCCAAGAGAATGCACTGGTCATAGCAAACACCTTTTTCCAACAAGACAAGAGAAGACTCTACACATGGACATTGCCAGATGGTCAATACTGAAGGCAGATTGATTATATTGTTTGCAGTCAAAGATGGAGAAGTTCTATACAGTTAGCAAAAACAAGACTGGGAGCTGACTGTGGCTCAGATCATGAACTCCTCATTGCCAAATTCAGACAAATTGAAGAAAGAAGGGAAAACTACTAGAACATTCAGGTATGACCTAAATCAAATCCCTTAGGATTATACAGTGGAAGTGACAAATAGATTCTAGTGATTAGATATGATAGACCGAGTGCCTGAAGAAACTATAGATGGAGGTTTGTGACATTGTACAGGAGGCAATGATCAAGACCACTCCCTCAAAAAAAGAAATGCAAAAAGGGAAAATGTTTGTTTGAGGAGGCCTTACAAATAGCTGGGAAAAGAAGAGAAGCTAAAGGCAAAGGCAAAAGGAAAGATGTACCCATCTGAATGTAGAGTTCCAAAGAATAGCAAGGAGAGGTAAGAAAGCCTTCGTCAGGGATCAGTGCAGAGAAATAGAGGAAAACATTAGAATCAGAAATGCTAGAGATCTCTTCAAGAAAAGTAGAGATACCAACCGAACATTTCATGCAAAGATGGGCACAATAAAGGACAGAAATGGTATGGACCTAGCAGAAGCAGAAGGAATTAAGAAGAGGAGGTAATAATATACAGAGTTCAGTTCAGTCACTCAGTCGTGTCCGACTCTTTGGGACCCCATGAATCGCAGCACACCAGCCTTCCCCGTCCATCACCAACTCCCGGAGGTCACTCAAACTTATGTCTATTGAGTTGGTGATGCCATCCAGCCATCTCATCCTCTGTCGTCCCCTTCTCCTCCTGCCCCCAATCCCTCCCAGCATCAGGATCTTTTCCAATGAGTCAACTCTTCGCATGAGGTGGCCAAAGTATTGGAGTTTCAGCTTCAGCATCAGTCCTTCCAATGAACACCCAGGACTGATCTCCTTTAGGATGGACTGATTGGACTTTCTTGTAGTCCAAGGGACTCTCAAGAGTCTTCTCCAACACCACAGTTGAAAAGCATCAATTCTTTGGCGCTCAGCCTTCTTTATGGTCCAACTCTCACATCCATACGTGATTAATGAAAAAATCATAGCTATGACTATATGGACTTTTGTTGGCAAAGTGATGTCTTTACTTTTTAATACACTGCCTAAGTTTGTCATAGCTTCTTACCTTAAGGATCCTTAAAAGTTATCCTAGTCTGTTTAGAACCACCATACTATGAACAAAATGGCATTCATCTCCATTTTATTCTGACATGAAAATTTATCCATTGTATGACTCCTAAAACCTGAAACCTTTTTGTCTTTCTGTAGAAAATAAATGAAAGCAAGAATTGCATCAAATTTTTCCTTCCAATTTGGCTAATATGTTAGCACCATCTAGTAAAAGTATGAAAGTATTCTTGGTTTCAGGAATCCTGACAAGGGAATAGAAGGATGGAGTTACCTGGGATTTTGTTTTCATTCAACCCTACAGAAGGCTGTTGGGGAAGCTGAGACAAGAAGGCAGCCAGGGGTTGCTTGCCCAACTTTGTATTTTGACTATACCAGTGTACGCTTATCACAATGTTTCTCTTAGATTTTTGTCTCCACTTTAGAAAAAGACTGCATTTTCTCCTTTTTTTTTAAATCGGAATATACTTGTTTTACAATGCTGTGCTGGTTTCTTTTGTACTAAAAGTGGATCAGCCATATGTACATAAATATCCCTTCCCTCTTGAGCTTCCCTCCTAGCCCACTCCCCATCCCAACCCTCTAAGTCATCAGAGAGGACCCAGCTGAGTTCCCTGTGCTGTGTAGGAGCTTCCTGCCAGCTCTCTGGTTTACATATGGTGGTGTTAATATGTCAGTGCGACTCTCTCAATTTGTCCTGCCCTTTCTGTCTCCCTCTGTGTCCACAAGCCTGTTCTCTCCATCTACGTCTGTGTTCCTGCCCTGTAAATAGGCTCATCAGGACCATTTTTTTTTTCTAGCTTCCATATATATACGTTGCTATACAATATTTGCCTTTCATTTTCTGACTTACTTCACTCCGCATGATAGGCTCTAGGTTCATCCACATCACTATACATGGCTCAATTTTGTTCCTTTCTGTGGCTGGGTAATATTCCAGTGGGCTTCCCAAATGGCTCAGTGGTAAAGAATCAGCCTGCCAATGCAGGAGACATATGAGTTGCAGGTTCAGTCCCTGGTTTGGAAAGATCCCCTGGAGGAGGAAATATATTCCACTCCAGTATTCTTGCCCAGATAGCCCCATGGAAAGAGGAGTCTGGTGGGCTACAGTCCATGGGATTGCAGGAGTTGAAAATGACCGTATGACTGAGCACGTGCGCGCACACACACACACATGCACGCACAATGTTCCAGTGTGGCTTTCCAGGTGGTATAGTGGTAAAGAATCTATATACCGCGTCTTGCTTATGCATTCCTCTGTCGATGGATATCTAGGTTGCTTGCATGTCCTGGCTATTGTATATAGTGCTACAATGAACATTGGGGTGCACGTGTCTTTTTCTTGACTTGTGATTTTTCTCAGTGTATGTGCCCAGTAGTGGGATAGCTGTGTCATACGGTAGGTCTATGTTTAGTTTTTTAAGAAACCTCCATGTTGTTCTCTACAGTAGCTGGATCAATTTACATTCCCTCCCATAGTGTAAGAGCTTCTCTGGTGGCTCAGTAGTAAAGAATCCATCTGCTACAGTCCATGGGGTTGCAAAAGAGCTGGACATGACTTAGTGACCAAACAACAACAACAACAGTTACACTGTTTCCTTTTCTCCACATCCTGTCCAGCATCTATTTTTTGTAGATTTTTTTGATGATAGACATTCTGATCAGTGTGAGGTGATACCTCACTGTAGTTTTGACTTGCATTTCTCTACTAATGAGGGATTTTGAGCATCTTTTCATATGTTTATTAGCCATATGCATGACTTCTTTGGATAGATGTCCATTTTTTGATTGGATTATTTATTTTTTGGATATTGAGCTCCATGAGTTGTTCATATATTTTGGAGATTAATCCTTTGTCTGTTGCTTTATTTGCAAATATTTTCTCCCATTCTGAGGGTTGTCTTTTCACCTTGTTTATAGCTTCTTTTGCTGTTGAAAAGCTTTTAAGTTGAATTATGCCTCATTTATTTCTTTTTATTTTTATTTTCATTACTCCAGGAGGTGGGTCAAAAAAGATCTTGCTGTGGTTTTTATCGAACAGTGTTTTCCCAATGTTTTCCTCTAAGAGTTTTATACTGTCTGGTTTTACATTCAGGTCTTTAATCTAACTGAGTTTATTTTTGTGCATGGTGTTAGGGAGTGTTCTAATTTCGCTCTTTCACATATGGCTGTCCAGATTTCCCAGCCAACTTATTGAAGAGGTTTTCTTTTCTCCATTGTATATATTTGCTTCCTTTGTCACAGATTTAAGTGACCATAGGTGTGTAGGTTTATCTCTAGACTTTCTATCCTGTACCACTGTTCTGTATTTCTGTTTTTATGCCAGTACCATACTGGAAAAAGACTGCATTTTAGGTGACAATTTTAATAATTTGCCAGTGGGTTTATGATGTACCCCGTGTTCATCAGAAAATATATCCTAAGGCAAAATGAAGTGTTATTGCTTTTCTAGGGTGGATAATACTGCTGAAAAAAGGAGTGAAGGTAAAGGCGATCCAGGCATGCAAGGAGAGGGAAAGAAAGGAGTTACTATGTTATCTCAGGACATTTCACAGGCAGAAAGAGAGGGTGAATCATTTATTCCCCTGGTTCCCATCTTCCATTCATCTAAGGTCCACCACATGGATGGTTAACTCTACCGCCATTTCAGATGGCACATTTGCAAGTACTGAGTAGGTCCTGTTACACTTGGACCACTTTGCTGAGAAGCCTGAAAGTGCAAGGTAAAAGAAAAGCAATGTGGACAGGTGGTGAGGGGTGTGAACATGTTCCCATGTAAAGCTGATCACGGCTCTTGTAGTACTGCATGGTGAAGCAGCAGCTGGGATGATAAATACGGTCAAGAGGCTCAGAGACTGGTTGAAGCCAAGATCCGAGGTGGTACGTGGTTGGATGATAATAACACTTGCAACGTGGTTTTCAAGTTTTAGAACATGTAAAATAATATTAATGGAAAGGGGGATCACTCTTGCTATGTTGTTGGCTTTTCTCAAGCGCCCTATCCTCACCATTTATTTTCCATAGCTGTAATCCCCAATGGGGCATTCCTCTAAAAGAGGCACATGTAAGCAGGAAAAACAGACTGAAACACACATATGGAGGGATAAAGATACAGATCTAATCTAATATTCCTGATCATTCCGTTGTACATGAACAGGACACAGAATACAAAGTATTTTGTATCTATTTTGTATCTACTCTGAAAACTAGATTTTTTCCAGAAAATAATTAGGAGGCTATGTTTATCTCTTGTGTATGTTAATCGCTCAGTTGTGTCCAACTCTTTGTAGCCCGCCAGGCTCCTCTGTCCATGGAATTCACCAGCTAAGAAAACTGGAGTGGGTAGCCAGTTCCTTCTCCAGGGGATCATCCCAACTCAGGGATGGAACCCAGGTCTCCGATATTGCAGGTGGATTCTTATACCATCTAAGCCACCAGAAAAGCCCAACTTTATCTCTTAACCTATCTCAATACCAACCTTTCAGGAAATTGCTGATTTTTATAAAAGGCAATATATTTAAAATTAGTTCCAGAAACATGCCAACTTGACATCCAAGGTCTAGATTTGGATATCTACCTATATAATGTCTGACAATAGAAAAGAAAATCGTAAGCTTTGTAGAAAAATACAGAAAAGCAGCATTTAGGTCTTGGAATGGCCCGAGGAAGTCTATCAAGCAATGAACAGACTTGATTTGCAGGTTTTGCTGCACAAAGTATTCCACAAGTAGGAATGTGTAATCATCTTCCTCAATATTAGAAGTCTGAAGCACACAGTTCTTAAAGAAAAATCTACAACCTATGACTCTGGGGGAGCAAACATTACTCAGGAACACAGTGGTGATTCACAGGGCAGGGTGGACTGTGGTGTTTATCTGTCTGTTTCTTGGCCAAGGTGCTGGAGGTCTATTAAAATGAGAACCAGAGGGTTTGATCCGGTCAGGGAGAACACGAGGTTCCTAGTCTGATATTAAGAACCACGGACAGCTCCGGGCTGCATCAGAAAAGGCATTTTTCCATTCCTCGAAATGATAGTCCAGGGTCTCCATGTCTGATGCGGACTCTAGCTTCTGATAATAAAGCAAGCCTGCTTATTTGGCCTTCTCTTTAATACTCATTTAAGCGTATTTATGTGAGTAGGTAGGGAATGCTTACATGGAATGTTCAGGGGGTGAAAGTGAGAGAAATAGTTGAAGGAACCAATTTAAGAAAATGGTTTTATATTGCATAAATAATTAATCCGGCCGCCTTGCAAGCGGCTGGATGGGTCAGGCGGGAAAGCCCGTGGGTGGGGGCAGGGGCGGGGATCCCCGTATCGCCGTTAGATGTTCAGTGACTGCGGGGGAGAGCGGATCCCACCCGTGTCGGGTCAGAGGCGCCGCGTCATGTGCTCTGGGCTCCCGGCCATCCTGCTGCCCATCTGGCTCTCCTGGACCCTGGGGACGCGAGGCTCGGAGCCTAGCAGGTGAGGCAGGGCGCTTCCCTCGGGCCCGGCGTCGTGCCTCCCGCGCTGCAGCACAGGTCTGCGGGCAGAGGCGTTCCGCAGCCTCCGCGGGTTCGGCCTGCGCCGCCGCCGGGCCAGGCCGGGGAGCAGGCTGAGGGGGGACGTCTCGGGAGGAGTGGAGAGCGTCTCCTTCGCCGTTGTTGCCCGCGTCGCCGTCGCCGACCGTCCCCTCCGCGGGTGGCTGGAGGCCCAGCGTGGCTGGCGGCGCGGCCCACCGCTGGCGCTGCCCGGCGCCGCGCGGTCGCGGCTGCAGCCCTTGCGCCGGGCCGGCAGAGCCCCGGGTCACGCTCCGCAGCCAGCGAGGCGGCGGGGGCACTGGGCGCCGGGGCCCCGCGGGCGAGGGAGCTGGGTCCCGGCAGGGCGCGCTGCGCGGCGG
>SJYA01002606.1:671504-760237 GCA_006410615.1 Neotragus moschatus | reverse complement strand
CGCTTCCCCGGCCCTCCCCCTGCGCCCTCCTCCGCTCGGGGCCAGCGCGGCGGCGGCGGCGGCGGCGGCGGCGGCAGCAGGAGCAGCCCCGGCTGCGGGTCGCGACGGCGGCGGGGCGCCCCCTCCCCCGTGCCGGGGCGCGGCGGAGGGATGTGGGGCTTTGCGGGAGGAAGGTTTTTCGGCATCTTCTCGGCCCCGGTGTTGGTGGCGGTGGTGTGCTGCGCGCAGAGGTAGGGTCGTGGCTTGCTTGCCGGGAAGCGGGCCGGGCGGCTGGCAGGGTGCGCGGGTGTGCGCGCCGGGCACGGGCGGGCGAGCCGCCGCCTGACCCGGTTCTCTCTCCCCCCCTCCACCCCTCCCGCAGCGTGAACGATCCTGGGAACATGTCCTTTGTGAAGGAGACGGTGGACAAGCTGCTGAAAGGCTACGACATTCGCCTGAGACCGGACTTCGGGGGTAAGTAGGCTGTGCGCCGCGGCTGCGGGCTGCGCGACCCCCCGCGCTGGGGGCCTGGGTGGAGGAGGGAGGCGGGGGCCGCTGCCGCCGAGCTGCGGCCGCGCGGGGAGGGCTCGGCCGGCGCCCCCTCCGTGGCGGCTCCCGGGCCCCGGGGCCGCCGCAGCCCGTGCCCGAGCCTGGCTCACGGCCGTGTCGTGTGCACTTTCCGCAGGTCCCCCGGTCTGCGTGGGGATGAACATCGACATCGCCAGCATAGACATGGTTTCCGAAGTCAACATGGTGAGTGCCTGCCCACCCCGGGCCCAAGCCCCTGCCCCGCCGCGTGGGCCCGCCGGCGGGCTCGGGACCAGGCTGGAGGCCTTCGCTGCCGGGCCGAGCTGACCGGGCGGGTGACCCGAGCGGTCCTCGTCGCGCCGGCCTCCGCCTGCCCGCGCGCCTTGCTCCGCGCGCCTATGCGCACTGGGCAGTCGTAGGCTCGGAGCCGCGCGGAGGGCGCGCCTTCCTGCGGTGGGAAGGGGTCCGGGCTCACCGGAGCGGGCCCCCTCGCCGCGCGCGAGCTCCCGGCCAGTCCAGCGGTTGGCCCCCCGGTGCCCAGCCCGCCCGGGGTCGTCTCGCCTCGTTAGCAACAGGCGCCGGGGAGCGGGGGAGGAGAGCGCAGTTGCGGGGGAGCTTGTGTTCTGGGTGCGGGGGACTCAAGGGTTGCTTCCTTAAGGAGGAGGTGCTGGCCGCGGGAGAGCGCGGAGGGCCGTGGTCAGCGTGTCCTGCGCCGTCTCGGGTCCGTTTCCTCAGAGACCAGTGGCTTTTCCGAGGGCGGGCTCGCGACACGGAACCCGGACCCAACCCGCCGGGCTCTGCCGGAGGTGCTGACGGGGCTGGAGGGTCTGGCGGGCCGTCTCTGCAGGGAGAGTGGAAAGCTAGGGAACCAAGTGGCACTTAGGGCTGTGTTAATGCGAGGAGATTCTGTGTTCTGACCTGTGGAAAGTGGAGGTCCTGTCTGTCCAGAGGTGTGAAGTGGGTCTCACAGGCTTCCTCAGGAACCTTTAAGACAACACGGAATAAGGAGAAAAACAACCCCTTTCATTTTTTGATTGAACTGGAATACCAGGGGTTTTTGAAAACAGGTTTCATTTTCTGAGTGACACTTTAGAAATTGTGAGGATTAGAATTTGGAAAAAGTAAAATTGTTTTTTTTGGAAGAAATCATTTGGCAACTTTTCTTTCTGAAACATAGCACCAAGAATATAATGAGCCATGAGGTAGACTCCAGGGATTTCTCAAGTCTGGTGGACATGCTTACTCCCAGGCAGTGATTCTGATTCAATGGTGTGAAGTGCAATGTTGGGGGTCTCTATTTAAAACTAGTGGTTCAGATTTGTTTTTTTCAAGCGGATGTTTTATGGACAGTTTTTTGAGAAACATGCAAATAACATAGAAATGTGGATGTTTACCAATAAACTAATTTTAAATTTTAAATAGATAAATTTTAAATAATTTTAAATAGATGTTTAGCAAGATATATTTAAAGGCATACACTAGTATGGATTTTGTAGGAAGAAATCTTTGACTACATGAAACTACTGTTAATTTTTTTACTCTTAACCTAGAGGTTTAAAATTATGATGTGTGATTTTAAAAAGTACTTTTTCTTTCAATGTGTATCACTAAGGACATTTATATTCAAGTATGAATAATAAATACACATAAATATAAGTTGTTAGTAATAAAAGCATGAGGAAGAAACAGAGACTTTATATATATTACACTAAAAACATCACATTTATTTTACTTTTTCAAATTTTTGAAAAATCATTCTGTCAAAAGTATGTCTTATGACCTTAAGGAAACAAGTTAATATCTTCAAGATACACTCTGTAATCCGTGATTTCCTTAATTGGGAACTTCATTTTCTATAGAGAAGAAAGTTTTGTATAGAAGTTAATAGACTATTTAGTGGATTTTTCTGTCAAAAATTATTATATTGGATGTCAAATAATGAAGAAAACATACTGATGTGACACTAAGAACTCTGTACAGTGTTTAAGCAGCCAGGGAATAGAGAATGTCTTGTTGCAAATCATTACACATTTCCTGTGAATGAAGTTTTAAACCTAGCTATCCAGTTGTTCAGACATCATGCTGATATTTAGCACCTTTAAAAACTTCACGTGCTATGAACTGAAATGTCCCAGTTTTCTCTGAACCCAATCGTAGGAAGACAAATCGAGGATACTAGCCATTATACTGAATAATCTTTAAGTGCCTATACCAAAGCCAGTGATTATGATAATGTTCCATAGCACACTTGTATACCTTTTGTTTTGCATGTTTATGATGTTAATTTTTGTGGTTCTCTCTATGTAAGTTTATGGTAAAGAAAAATTGGGAAGTGATGAAATAGAAAATTGAAGGCCATTGGACAGATGAATATATCTGAAATATCTTCCACAACTGGCATCTGAAATATCTTCCACAACTGGATTGGTAGAAGCATCCACTAGAAAAACCTGATTTCCTATAACTCATGCTCAGGATCATAGCTCATAGTCATAGGTGCTATATTTGATCTATTTTTTACTGAAGGAACTTCAAATATATAGCAATAATTAAGTATCATTTTGGAGGGAGAAAACTGAGTATGTGGTCATAAGATTAAACCCATGTTTTTAATCACGTTGCTTAAAAGCAATGCGTTATATTTGTGAACTTCCTTAGTTGCTTACTAGTTACCCAAAACTTAAGTGTTGTTAGGTTATGAAAAAAGAAAGGGGCATGCCCTAAGAAGGAGAGGGAAGGAAAGGCAGAGGGAAGGAGGCAGAAAGAGGGAAGGGAGAGACTGAGAGGACTTCTGACAGGGAAAGCCTTCTGAAAGAATTTATGAAGCGATACTTAAATTGGCTGGGTGAGCAGGGGGAGTGGAATTGTGACTGGCATAGACAGAGGAGGATGTTTTGGGTTAGAGAAGAAATTGGCAAAGCTATGGATGGATATATGAGCAGGACAGGAAATGTGAAGGAGAGACTCAAAAGATGAAATTGGAAAAGTAGGACAAACCCTTGTTCACCTAGGCCCTTCTCTGCCTTGCCAAAGATTTCAGATGCTAATTAATTTTCAAGAATTAAGGAGCCTGTAAAGATTATTAAGCAGATGATTGACATGATTTAAGTTGTGGTTTAAGATGAATATTGTGACAAAGATGTTAATTTAGATGGAGTGAGAAGAGCAAAGTTAGCAAGAAAATTCAGGGTAAATGATCATGGAAGGTTCTTTGAAACTGCAAATTTTCATAGATAATGCTTTTGAAAACATATTTAGTGAAATAAAGATCCATTAATATCTGAAATAAAGAGATGTAAAGTATGTATATCTCAAGGTAGGACAAATGTGCTCTTGTTAGTGGACACTTTGAGGGTGCTGCTGCTGCTGCTAAGTCGCCTCAGTTGTGTCCGACTCTGTGCGACCCTATAGACAGCAGCCCACCAGGCTCCACCATCCCTGGGATTCTCCAGGCAAGAACACTGGAGTGGGTTGCCATTGCTTTGAGGGTGAACATGAAGCAAATCGTTACTTTTCTCTTTAAGCAGTTGCAAAACAGTATCATATAGGTCATATGGTCATATGATCATATGGTCATATAAGTGTTGCCTCCAAAGAATGCCTCTGACCTCAAAGAATTAAATAAATAGATACATTATACATATATATGTATATATCCGTATGCGTTTTGGTTTTATATTAACAATCAAAATGGATTTTAGTATTTTAATATGTAACATTGTTTTGCTATAACGTGTTTCACTGATAATGGAGATATTTTGTATTTCCATTTTTCCTGAGCTTCTAATTTTTCTTTTTGTGTACTTTATTTAAAATTGACATATAGTTAATTTGCAATCTTGTTAGTTTCTAGTGTACAGCAAATGACTCAGTTATAAACATATACATATATATATGCATATATATTCTTTTTCAGATTCTTTTCCATTTTAGGTTATTACAAGATACTGAATTTAGTTGCCTGTGCTATATAGTAGCTCCCTATTGTTTACCTATTTTACATATAGTAATGTGTGTGTTAATCCCAAACTCCTAATTTTCCGCTTCTTTTTTTAATTAGCTTACTTGACAGCAGTCAAACAAAAAACCATTTTCTTTGACATAACTTCCCTTGTTCTCTTAGCTCTTGTTTTAAATGTTCAGATAATCTTTTAAAACTAAGCATGGTTAACTAACTGTTGAGGTTTGGTTTACATATTTCTTTAAGTGAGATTGTACATATGAAAGTATACTGTCTACTGAAAATTTTTATATGCATGTGTTATAATTCTGGTGTTAAAATTTTAGCACTGGTCCTAGTGTGAAATAAACCTGTTGAATAGGTAGGTGGAGGGATAAGAGGACACAATTATTGAAAATATAGGAAACGTAAGGGAATATTAAAAAATAAAACTATAAATGTTTAATTTTAAAATATATTTTTTTACTGAAAGAGGGTGAAATAGTTCTGGAACTCTTTAAAAATCATTCAGATAATAAGAACAGTATTTTAAAGAAGTCATATGAATTCTTTTTGAATTTGAATGACTAGAATAAGCCATTGTTTGATTTGTTAATTCAGAAAGAAACTATACATTCTCAGTTTCTACTTAATTACAGTATTGAGGATATTGGGCTTCCTCGGGGGCTCAGTGGTTAAGAATTCGCCTGCTAAGGCAAGAGACGTGGGTTTGATCCCTGGGTTGGGAAGATCCCCCTGAGAAGGAAATAGCAACCCACTTCAGTATTCTTGCCTGGGAAATCCCATGGGCAGAGGAGCCTGGGGTGTCCATGGAGTCACAAAAGAATCAGGCATGACTTAGCTACTAATCCACAAATATTAAGGATATAAAAGTAGATTCAAACTCTAGGAATAAAAAGGCTATGATTTAACTTGTACTTTATTATTTTCTGCACTTAATTCATCTATTAAAATTGAAGTGAAAATTGACTAGTCGTGTCCGACTCTTTGCAACCCCCACGGACTATATACTTCATGAAAATGTAACTATAGAATTGTTTCTTCTGATTTCATGCATATAAATAATAAACGGTTATCTTTTTTTGGTTGTGAGTTCCTTTTAGGTGACATATCATCTGCTGTGTTCAGTTATTATGAGAGGTATATTTGTCCCTTATGCTTGTTGTAGTGTATTCCTTCCTCATTGATTGCATTTTCCTCTTCAGAATCAACGTATCTTTTGGTATCTCAGTGTAAAATGAGTATGGTACCTAAGAGCATGGTTTTGGAACGTCCCAGCAAGCAGCTTTGGTGCTGCCTCACTGTACAGTAGGTGCAGTTGACTTCTGTGCACAACACTGAAGCTTTTGCTCTCACTTTGTCTTTCCCGTTTTCAGAAGAGTGGGAAAAGGCGAAGGTCACCTTGGTTTGAATGAGCTGGGATTAGCTGGAGAATTCAGCTTCTAGGCAGTTTTGATCAAATTTATGTTCATCAACTCCCCTCCCGGTGCTGGAGTCTAGAGTTGCTCTGCCCGCGGGGCACCGAGTGTCCAGCACCTGGCCAGGTCCTCAGGTGGAGGAGCTGTCCCAGGAGTCCAGCTGCTGTGCTGCAAAGAGCCTAATGGGATTGGGAGTTTCAGGTTCTGTTTCTAAATTTATGGGAACATCTAGCCTGAGGCACGTCCCTTAATACATTCTCTGACTTCTCAGATGCCCGTGGCACAAAAATCCCTGGGTGATAGCACAAAGGGCTTAGCTCCACATAGAAAATTGAGGTACAGATATCTACACAATCACAGCCCAACACACGCATATTAGAAAACTGTTCTTTTCTGATTTCTTCCAGAGAGGCTCTGCCTTAGTTCAGAGTTAGCGTATGAATTGTTAATTGCATTTGAATTGTTACTAGCATTTTAAGTGTTGGAAATGTGCTAATGCTCTTGTTGCCACTTAAGCTGAGGGATGACTCAGCAGAAAGGAAGAAGTGTTTCTCTGACCCAGCTGGGTTTGAGAAAGCACTTAGAAGAAAGGCACTCCAGGGGTAAGGTCGAGCGCGCATGTTGGCATTTGGCTCCAGGTTGCTGCATTTAGGAGGTAAGACTGTTTACTGAGGACATCACTACTCCCTGGAAGTATGTTTCGTGCCTAAGTTAAGATCAAACATCAATGCTGGGGCACTGACAAGGTGGCATATAATAAACTCAAGAGGTGGATGAGAATAGCGCTTATATAATATGCTCTTTATGAAAGGAGGTTTCTGGTTAACATTAGAAAGAATGATATGGGAGGCAAAGAGGGTGCTTTTGGTCTTTCCCCCCAGGGAGGCTGTAAAGCTTCTGTTGCTACATCTTGTAGAAAATGAATCTTCCACACATTGCCTTGTCCTAAGCAGCCTCTTCCTGGAGGCTTTGCCAGGCTCAATAGATCCTATGTTGTGTTGCACATAGAAGTAAGTACTTGGTTTGAATTAATGGCACAAATATGCTTATTTATATATTAAAAACTATAATTTTTGCCAGTGAAGCAGTATGAATTCAAACATGTGATTTTGTAAATACTGTCATCCGTAAGAGCTCTTCTTTCCTTCCGTTGGTAGCAGAACCTTTCTTTCTCCTGTGGGTTCTGTGTCTTAACACTCTTGTTCAGTTGCTGAGTCGTGCCTGACTCTTTGATCTCATGGACAGCAGCACACCAGGTTCTCTGTCCTCCACTATCTCCTGAAGTCTCATATCACATATACTCTCATGCTTGAAGCCTGCTGAACATTTGGTTTAAATAGATCAAGCCTATTGACCTAAATAGATCAAGCCTGTTGACCATTGGGAATCTGTAAAATTTTCTTGGGATGCATATTGTGGTATAACTTAGGCAGATGACAGCTCACAACAGCTTTGTGTCATTTTGCAGTGGATGAAATGTTTCAGATATTTTGCGTATTTGATCATCAAACCTGATGATCGGCTTAGTGAAGTATATCTTATAGGTAGATGTTACTCTCATCTCCATTGTTCAGGTGAGAAAATAGCCTGAGGAACAGCACTGATGTACTATTGATACAAAGCCCGGACTTGATCCTGTTACTACCTCGTTGTGCTACAGAGCAATTAAAAAATGCTTTCTTAGGGCCTTATAAGATTTAACGTTTTCCCATGACCTCCAGTTTACTTCTCCATGCTCTCTCAGTCTTTCCTTTTATCACTATTAAGTGATGATTACTATCCAGTGATCGCTATCAAGTGAGTATGATTCTGGTGTGCTTCTTTGTTTAGAGGCTTTCTTCCTCTTTTTTCTCCCCCTTGAGACTGGAAATCTCATGAGGCAGATCTGTGTGTCTAAGAATACCCTTTCATAGTGCAAAACCAGAATCTAAATAGTTGCTATATAAACAGATACTAGTGTCTATTAGATATTGGTTGAAAGAAAAATCTATGAATGAAGAATGAATGAAAGAATAGATATAAAAGTACATGAATAAATAGGTAGGTGGCTTTCCAATGAAATATTTTTATAACCCAGAATTTGGACTTAATGACCAAGAAGAACCTTTCACAGGCTAAATGTGATATATGTAGTTTTTATTTTAGGGGACTTAATTTAATCAGAATTTGTATAATTGTATACAGTGTAGTGGTAGTACCAGTGTAAAGAGCCCGCTTGCCAATGCAGGAGATATAGGAGGTGAGGGTTGGCTCCCTGGGTCAGGAGGAGCCCCTGGAGGAGGGCATGGCAACCCACTCCAGTGTTCTTGCCTGAAAAATCCCTTGGACAGAGCAGCCTGGTGGGCTGCAGTCCACGGGTCTCAAAGAGTCGGACACAACTGAAGAGGCTTAGCATGCAGGCATAGCACCTTCAGCTGTCATGTATTTTATGGCATTTAGCCCCTTCACTGGAGAGCTTTTACACTGATCTCAGGGTGGAGAGGAGGGAAGTAACTGTGGTGGCCCTGTGATGTACAGCCTGTGTAAGGATTAATGGAGGTATTTCAAACACTAGTCACTGGTGCCTTTGTTACACTAAGTTTTGTGTCTAATTGGAAGTATATGCAACTTGAGCTTTCCTGTATGATAGGGAAGTTTTGGTGGTTCTTCTTAATACAGAGGTTCATTAAGCTCTGCATTCCGTTTCTGATGGCTGTTCAGCAGTGCAGTGTAGCTGCAGTGGTTTTCATTTGTTTGCTAGCTTTTCAGCACAGTTTACTTCTGGGCCATTTATGCCAGCCATTAAGAAGACTCTCTAGCGGCAAAATTTGGAAGACTAGGACTGAAATAGGTTTCATCTCTTGGCAGTATATTCAGTCCTGTCAATTCAAGAGGGCTCACGATGGAGAGTTTGCCTCCCATCTCTGTGGTGGGAGATGTAGAATTCTCTTATTCCGTGGTTACCAGGAGACTATATTAAGAAATAGAAGCCATTTGTAAGTGTTAACTCATGCATCCCTTTTTGCATTTTTCCACAGAAGCATTGATATAATTAACAAAAACCTTAGCATGTGTGGAACTAACATTTCAGATGAATAGGAGTAAGATTAAGATATGAGAATGTCACAGCTCTTTAAAAGTTCTAATTTGTGCTTTTCCAATCAGTCTGAGAGAGGGTATGGATTCTGTTGATTACATCATCATATTTTACTTAAGTCCTACAATGAAGGAATTCCTTTTATCTAAAATATTTACTAAGTCATACTATGATTCATGACATGAAATACATTCGTTTTATTTTGGGTTGACTTTTAAGGATAGCAAAATCTACTGTTTTAAAGCTACATGACTGTGTTTGATACATATGTATAAAGTGTTAGCTACTTAGTTCAATATCACATCACTCTTCTCTTAAAATTTAATTTTTTTGAATTAGACTTTGCAACTGTTAACTTTAATGAGTAGCAGGAACAAGTTTTCTGGGACACCCATCATTACAAGTTGTTTGTGTGTGTGAATCTGTGAATCTGTGCAAACCAAAAATTGTTTTAAAAGAGACAACAATTTGAATAATTCATTGTAATATCATTGATTTTTTTTTTCCCCAAACATGATGACTCTGAAAATCCATCTGAGAGGTGTCTGTGTGTCAGCTTGAAAGACTAGACTAGTCACCAGGGACAGTGCCTGTTATGTAGAATACGCTTGGTGAATACTTGTTAAATGCATTTGTGTAACACATTACCCTTGTGGTAAAACTATCTCTTCTGTTTGTTTTATTGGAGAGATTCCCTTATTTGGGTGTTTGTCAGGCACAGAGAGGGCTTCCCAGGTAGCGCAGTGGTAAAGAGTCTGCCTGCCAATGCAGAAGACTCAAGACACACTAGTTCGATCCTTGGGTCAGGAAGATCCCCTGGAGAAGGAAATGACAACCCACTCAAGTATTCTTGTCTGGAAGATCCATGGACACAGGAGCCTGGTGGACTTGGGGTTGCAAAGATGTGGACACAACTGAGTGTGCACAGAACTGTGCACAAGCACACGAAATTAACCATAGCTTTACACATATGAATTCCTGTGAACTTGTCGCAGAAAAGACATCCAGATCACAGAAAGCAGTGCCATTCCTATGGTGTAGAATAGTGGTTCCAAAGGTGTAGCCCAGGAAGCCTTCTGTGATTTTGGAGTGATTGCAGGAGCTGACACAAATTCACGCCTGCCCAGCAGAATTGCTCACCACTGTTGTATACCATGTTTTGCCTTTCCAAAGCAGTGTGCTTATTTGAAAGAGGCTGGGAGTAACTGAATGTATGAAGAGCAGAATTGATTGTGCTGTATTCCTTTTTATGCTGTTACACCTTCTGCAGATAATCCTCACCCTCTGTGTGGGGATGCAGTTGATTGTGCCATTGAATGAGTTTTCATGTCTGAATTTTCCTTTGTTTTGGCCCTGGGCACCAAAATTCCCAATGAGAATGTTAATTCCTTGTGGTATGGGCTAAAATAATGGTTGCTTAAGAGAACACATGTGTACCCATGTTGATGTATGGCAGAAACCATCACAATATTGTAATTATCCTCCAATTAAATAATTAAAAAAAGAACATTGTTATATAGAATGTGCATATGTGCCCCATAATCAGTATTTCTGCTCAAATAATATTGGAAATTATGTTGGAGATGTAAAAACTGCAGATATTGTCAAGCCCTTTAATATGTCAGTGATTTTGTAAATCTTCATGAGAGGGGTAAAGAGTTCGGTATTTAAAATACATGTTTAGGAATTTTTTTCTTTGTGAGGGGATGATGGACCTTATTTAATAGTTCATGAGGTTTTCTGTAGAACATAGTTTAGGAAATGTGGGCCTAACCCATGGAATTAGAATGATTTTTAATACAGCCAGTTCCCAGGAATGTTAACTGAGAAAATTACTGCATTAATAAAGCCTCTTTTTGTGACCTTGTCCAAACTACAGAGAAGACACACTTTTGATAAAAAAATTTTACTAGTGCATATAAGAATGGGTAATATTTTATGAAAATGAACATTAAACATCTCTTACAATTAGATTGATAAAAAACAGAGATTTTTTTCTATAATAATATTGTCTGTCATACTGAAGGAAGATCTGTTTCAGACCTCCTTGTTTTCTTGTATTATGAGAGTAAATGATACAGAAACAGACGTAGTTGTGTTGAGCAAGTATATTAGTCACCCAGTTGTGTCCGACTCTTTGTGACCCCATGGACTGTAGCCCACCAGACTACTCTGTCCATGGAATTCTCCAGGCAAGAATACTGGAGTGGGCAGCCTATCCCTCCTCCAGGGGGTCTTCATGACCCAGGGATCGAACCCAGGTCTCCTGCATTGCAGGCAGATTCTTTACCATCTGCCAAAAAGACTCTTGGGCCAACAACAGTAGGTTAATTTTGAGAACAATATATGTCTACTTGAGGCTGATGGGCTCGACAGGTGCTTTCTTGGAAGGCTAGAGATTCCTTCTTGGGGCTGTGGCAGGGAGAAAAGGCAGGGCTGTGATTCTCAGACTAGGGAGGGTTGACGTGTATCTTTGAATATATCATGTTGCATAAACATTAATTATAATCGGTAATATATATTATATAAAATGAGATTATGTAGTATACTGTACATATTATATAATTTATGTCATTCATTTATATGAAAAATAAGATTTTCTTTGGTTGAAAGGTTCTGGTGATATATTTCACATCCCCTTGAGTAAGATATGTTTAAAATTCCCTGCATGACTAATTCTCTATACTTCTATGAAGAGTTTGTCCATTTTCATGAATAGTCAGTGGCAATGGCCCAGAAGGCAAATGCATCTTCTGGACTGTTCCAGAACCACAGGAATAAAAGAAGGCAGTATTGCTTTGCAGCACTGTGGAGGCCCCACTGGGGATCTGGGCTTGGCTGGTGGTAATGGGTATGGAAACCAAAGTAGATTCAGTAGGTAAAGAGATGCAAAAGTGTTAATTGATTGTAAGTGTCATGGGTTTCATTTGTTTGCTTGTTTGTTTCTGGCATTTAGAATCACAAGGAGCTGGTTTAAAAAAATTATTTTGGAAATATTATATATCTATAGGTTCTTTTCTCCTAAGCCATGCTTTATTTATCGTTATAATGTATTGCCCCAAAGCTTGTGTTTATGATTGAAAAACCAGTCTCAAAGCTTGACATTTTACTTTATTATTGTGAACTCTTTGGGATTTTAATTATCTGGGTAATTTCCTCAATACTCCTGGCTATTTTATGTTTAGAGGCTGTGGGGGGTCTAATTTGCAAAATTGCCCTGGGCAGTGGAAAAGAGTTAGTTAGAATTCTCAGATTCTAGAAGGGTTTCTGTTAACTTTGGTAAGTCATTAGACTCAATTGTTTTCAAGCTGATCATTTTTTTAAAACAAGTATGTTAAAGTAGATTCTCTAAGTTGCCTTCTAGCCCTGATTTCTGAGTCTGTGAACAGTTGAAAACATGAGACTCTGATTTGCCTTACAGAGACCACTACTTGTCATTTGATACTGCGTTTGGTTTAACTGGGTGTCCAAGTGGTGGTCATTTGACAGCTTGCAGCCATACAGTCAAAGTGTGGCCCATTTTCCTCAAGTTGGCTGTGCTGTGCACTGTGAGCCTGGGGTGTGTGGTCCATAAACAGTAAGATTTACAGTCTGCACTCAGGCTCCTTAATTTTTGGGTTTCAGACATGCTTATGTTCACTATTTGGGTTGAATTTATAGTTAATAATTTATAAGTGAAAACTGTAGCTGGATGTTAAGATGTTTTTTGCATGCATGCCCAGTTGCTGAGGGGCTTTCGTTGTGGTTCAGCTGGTAAAGAATCCATCTGCAATGCAGGAGGCCTGGGTTCGATCCCTGGGTTGGGAAGATCCCCTGGAGAAGGGAAGGGCTACCCGCTCCGGTATTCTGGCCTGGAGAATTCCATGGGCTGTACAGTCCATGGGGTCACAATGAGTCTGACACAACTGAGTGACTTTCACTTCACTTCAGCTGCTGGGTCCTGTCTGACCTCTTTGACTGTCAGGATCCTCTGCCCATGGGATTTTCCAGGCAAGACATACTGGAGTGGGCAGCCATTCCCTTTCTCAGGGGATCTTCCTACCCAGGGCTCAACCCATGTCTCCTGCTTGGCAGGCGGTTCTTTTACTACCGAGCCACCTGGGAAGCCCCTTAAAATGCTTCAGTTGTATCCAAAGAATGACCTTTCCATTATCACCTAAGAAAAATGACTCAATATGGAAATATCACTTAATGCTAAAGTAAAAGTAAAGTAAAATAAGTTTCTTCAGTCATGTCCAACTCTTTGTGACCCTGTGAACCTGTTGCCAGCTAGGCTCCTCTGTCCATGGAATTCTCCAGGCAAGAATACTGGAATGGGTTCCAATTCCCTTCTCCAGGGGATCTTCCTGACCCAGGGATTGAACCTGCATCTCCTGCTTTGGCAGGCAGATTCTTTACCACTGAGCCACCAGGGGAGCCTCTTGATTCCTTGCCTCACATAAAACAAAATTATCTATACATAAAATCCAAGCAAGAAAACCTGTGTGGATATAGGGACAAAGACTTGGGCTTGCCTGAACTACAGATTGCAAAGTGAGACCTGTAAAACTGTTTAATTTTATTAAGAAAGAGTAAAAATGTGGACATGCCAATTATTATGTAACTAGGAAATTACCTATTTAGACTGTATAAATCAAAAGGTGTAATGTGACTCAAACTTGGATATAATCAATAACTGAAAAAATTAGTAATTTTCAAAGTGTTTACTTCATATTTGATTACCGTAGGGGAAATCCTGCTAATAATGGATTGTAGGATCTGGTTGGTAGGTGGTTTAGTCTCTAAGGCATGTCCAACTCTCACAACCCCATGGACTGTAGCCTGCCGGGCTCCTCTGTTCATGGGATTCTCCAGGCAAGAATATTGGAGTGGGTTACCATTTCCTTCTCCAAGTATCTGGTTAGAAGAAGTTATAGCACAGTAAAGAGAATAAGTAACTGAGTTTCTAACTTAGCACTTTGAAATAGTTTATCTAAGTGGTAGCCCTACACATAGCTGTTCCTCAAAGTTTTTGTTTTTCTTCTCTTTCTCTTCCAGAATAAGAGGGGAAGGGCAGCTAGTTTGGACTAGCAAAGGTCAGGCATTAAAAGGGGGACACTGTTCTAACTGTAACTGCACCTTGGGTTGCACCAGCTCTGAGGACCAGCAGGGGGCGCAGGTCCTGGACACCAGCTGGTTTTCTGAGATTAGGGAGGAAAGGTCAAATAAGGGGATTGACACCCTTCCTTGTCTCTTGGCTGCCAACCTGCATGGTATCTTCCCTGATGAGATAAGAAATGGGGATCTTAGCTCCCGTTTTTCTGTTTATCTTTCTGGAATTTTGAGTGAAAATTTTCTATACTCCAAGCATCAAATGAGCTCAGTAATTTCTCTCCTTTTATCTTTCTGTTTTTAAAACCATTAAGGACAATCCTCTTTATTTCCTCCAGCTTAATTCAGAGAAAAGTGGAATGAAATTAAACAAAGATTGACAGGAAAGCAAGCTCCTACTAATTGCCATCCAATTTCCTGATACTCCAAGCTTTGCCCAAGATTATGCAATAACGTGCAAATAGAAAATCAGAATTTGCTCATGCTACAGTATTAATAGATACTGTTAGTTACCCAGAGGAAGGACTCATACATCAGTTTCACATGTTACTGAACTATATTCTGTGTCAGATAAGTGTGAGTACTTCTAGATCACACTTCTGTAGAGATTTGTTAGACTGTCTACATTATAATGGAAATGGTGAGAACAGTAATCATGAGAAAACTCTAAAATATAAGAGAAACGTGCTAGAATTCTAGCACGGTGACTGTTGAGCCTGTTATGATGATAGAAAAGGGAAAGTGTCAGGGACTCATTTTTGTATGTATGACAGAACAATATTTTTGATGCTTCAGAGAGAAGTGCTATATCTAATTGATGCTTTCTCTAATAGGTTAGTCCAGAATTCAGTTCAGTTCAGTCGCTCAGTCATGTCCAGCTCTTTGCGACCCCACAGCTCTTGGTGACCCCACGGGCTGCAGCACGCCAGGCCTCCCTGTCCATCACCAACTGCTGGAGCTTGCTCAAACTCACGTGCCTGGAATCGGTGGTGCCATCCAACCATCTCATCATCTGTCATCCCCTTCTCCTCCTGCCCTCAATCTTTGCCAGCATCACGGTCTTTTCCCATGAGTCACTTCTTTGCATCAGGTGGCCAAAGTATTGGAGCTTCAGCTTCAGCATCAGTCCTTCCAGTGAATGTTCAGGACTGATTTCCTCTAGGATGGACTGGTTGGATCTCCTTGCGGTCCAAGGAACTCTCAAGAGTCTTCAACACCACAGTTCAAAATCAGTTCTTTGGCGCTCAGCTTTCTTTATAGTCTGACTCACATCCATACAAGACTACTGGAAAAACCAGTCCAGAATTAGCTGTATATATAGATTTTGAAAGTTCCAGGCTTATCAAAGCATCTTGCATTTGTAAGTTAACTGTGGAACTAACTGGGGAGAGGCAGTGCAGTGAAAGTTTCTTTTTTAATTCTCAAAATGATTGATATTACTTAATAATTCCTCTTGTATCATCTTTCATGACTTTGGTCCGCCTGTGCTGTGCTGATGAGCACATTCTTGTGTGGTCGCCTTCACTCTAAATGCTTCAGGTTTAAGAGTACAACTGCTCTTACCTGCCAAAGAAACCCTCAGCAGCATGGATCCAAACGACAGTAGATTGGGCTTTTCCATGTGTCTCCAGTTTAGCATGCCTGTTCACATGTTGCCTTTGTCATTTCAGACTTGAAGCTCTGGCAGGCTGTCACTGCCAGTGAAGTTGTGCAGAAACTCAGGAAGAGAGGGTGCTTCCAGGAGTGAGTCAGACAGTACTCGTCAGCCTGTGCCAAATATGGGGGTTGGTGATGGTGAAGGTGGGGATGAGAAAAGAGGAGACGCTGAGAGTGTTTGAAAAGCAGTTTGGAGGAGAGTGAATAGGACTAGATGGCACGGAAAAGACATAAGGGAGCTACAGATGGGATTGAATGGTAAAAGTGTGACAAGAAACTGGATGTTGTTTTTTTTCCTCTTGAAATATTCAAGATACTGGGACATTTAGCCATATGTAATTAAAAAGCAGATACATGCCAGTTTATACTCTGCAAAATTAAATTGTTTATTTCTGTTCTTATATTTTCCTTTGAAAAAAGGGGAACCACTGGGAATGTTTGTGTCCCTAAAGTGGAGCCCATCATCCTCCTAGGGGCAGCCACCTACGGTACAGAGTCACTAAGAAGTTTTACAACCTGAGCAGAACAAGTGCTGAAACCCAAGGTGTTAGCAGAGCTGCAGGCCTTAGCAGATACTTTGATGAATGTTCTTTTTAGGTGTCACAGGAGGCAAGTAGGAAGGAGAATCTTTAAGTGAGAAGGAAGGCAGAAAGTCTCCCTTACCCAGCTGTGAACTTTGTAAATGATCACAACACCCATGGAGTTTTCTGTATAACATGTGACTTTGTGTTAGTGTGCCATGTTCTTAACATTGGGGGCAGGAATGTTCTCTGACTTTATATTGTGAAAAGAAGGCCAGGGACGGCAGTGTGCCCGCCTGTTGAGAATTTAGGTACTCACTGCACCTTTACTGCCTTCACAAAATAGTGTCCATTGTTTTCCAAAATTAAAAAAAAAAATTGCCCACTATGAAAATTTAGAACAGATAGAAAAATACATTTGGATGTATTTTTTTTTCTTTTTTTTCATGCACATGTAATATAAATGTGTATTTTACATTCTGTATGGATACGTTTTTATCATTCTTTTGCTTGTAACTTTATGTTACAGGTACTTCCATGCTATTGAACATATTTTATGGATAATTTAAGAACTATATGCTATTTTCTCGCATGAAAGTGAAAGTAAAGTCGCTCAGTCATGTCAGACTCTTGGCGACCCCATGGACTGCAGCCTACCAGGTTCCTCCGGCCATGGGATTCTCCAGGCAAGAGTACTGGAGCGGGGGCCAGTGTATAATTATTATTATCCTGTTATATGTTTAGCTAGTTGCTCTGATACACTAAATGGTGTTTTGATGAATATCCTTGTGTGTAAGTTATTATGCATATTTTCCTTGAGAAATATTTCAGTAGGAGGATTACTGAGTCAAATAGTAAGAATATTTATAGGTGTTTGATATATGTAACCAAGTAGCTTTAAAGAAACGATCTGTTGGTTTGGGATCCAACAATTTGCCTAAAAACTGTTTTTTAATATTCTAGAATAAGTGTATCTTTCGGTTAATGGAAAGAGAACAATAGCTCACAAAATTGAGTTAAAGCCCAAAACTATTCTTAACTTTACCGTGACTCCAGCACAGTCTCATTTAACAAGAAAAATATATCAGTAATTTGGCTTTATATAAAAACTGATTTTATCTTAATTTTATATTTGGTATTCTAATAAGTATATAAGGAACATCACAACTTCAGGTCACTGTTATGAATGAAACAGAGTAAATTCTAGTTCCCCAAATAACTTTTATATTCGAGTACTAGAATTTTATCAGAAATCAAGCCTAAGACACTGTAAAAAATTATTTTCGGGGGCTTTCAGGTCACAGTTGACCATTTTTATATAAGTTCAGTCTCTCAGTCATGTCCAACCCTTTGTGACCCCATGGACTGCAGCACGCCAGGCTTCCCTGTCCATCACCAACTCACAGAGCTTACTCAAACTCATGTCCATTGAGTCGGTGATGCCATCCAAGCATCTCCTGCCTTCAGTCTTTCCCAGCATCAGGGTCTTTTCCAATGAGTCAGTTCTTCACATCAGGTGGCCAAAGTATTGGAGTTTCAGCATCAGCATCAATCCTTCCAATGAATATTCAGGACTCATTTGCCTTAGGATTGACTGATTGGATCTCCTTGCAGTCCAAGGGACTCTCAAGAGTCTTATTCAACACCACAGTCCAAAAGCATCAGTTCTTTAGTGCTCAGCTTTCTTTATAGTCCAACTCTCACATCTATACATGACTACTGGAAAAACCAAAACTTTGACTAGACTGCTTTGTTGGTAAAGTAATGTTTCTGCTTTTTATTATGCTGTCTAGGTTTATCATAGCTTTTTTTTCCAAGGAGCAAGTTTTTTTAAATTTCATGTCTACAGTGATTTTGGAGCCCAGGAAAATAAAGTCAGCCACTGTTTCCATTGTTTCCCCATCTATTTGCCATGAAGTGATGGGACCAGGTGCCATAATCTAGTTTTCTGAATGTTGACATCTAAGCCAACATTTTCACTCTCCTCTTTCACATTCATCAAGAGGCTCTTTAGTTCTTTGTCCTCTGACCTAAGAGTGGTGTCATCTGAGTATCCAAGGTTATTGATATTTCTTCTGGCAGTCTTGAGTCCAGCTTGTGCTTCATCCAGCCCAGCATTTCTCATGATGTACTCTGCATATAAGTTAAATAAGCAGGGTGACAATAGACAGCCTTGACGTACTCCTTTTCCTATTTGGAACCAGTCTGTTGTTCCATGTCCAGTTCTAATTGCTGCCTCTTGACCCACATACAGGTTTCTCAAGAGGCAGGTCAGGTGGTCTGGTATTCCCATCTCTTGAAGAAGGTTCCACAGTTTGTTGTGATCCACACAGTCAAAGGCTTTGGCACAGTCAATAAAGCAGAAGTAGATATTTTTCTGGAACTCTCTTGCTTCTTGATGAGCCAATGGATGTTGGCAATTTGATCTATGGTTCCCCTGCCTTTTCTAAATCCAGCTTGAATTTCTGGAAGTTCACAGTTTATGTACTGTTGAAGCCTGGCTTAGAGAATTTTGAGCATTAATTTGCTAGCATGTGAGATGAGTGCAATTGTGTGGTAGTTTGAGCATTCTTTGGCATTGGAATGAAAACTGACTTTTCCCAGTCTGTGGCCATTGCTGAGTTTTCCAAATTTGCTGGCATATTGAGTGCAGCACCTTAACAGCATTATCTTTGAGGATTTGAAGTAGCTGAACTGGAATTCCATCACCTCTACAAATTTTATTAGTAGTGATCCTTCCTAAGGCACAGTTGACTTTGGACTTCAGGATGTCTGGTTCTAGGTGAGTGATCACACCATCGTGATTATCTGGGTCGTGAAGATCTTTTTTTTAATAGTTCTTCTGTGTATTCTTGCCACCTCTTCTTAATATCTTCTGCTTCTGTTAGGTCCATACCATTTCTGTTCATTTTTGTGCCCATCTTTGCATGAAATATTCCTTTGGTATCTCTGATTTTCTTGAAGTGATCTCTAGTCTTTCCAGTCTTTCCCACTTTTGTTTCCCTGTATTTGTTTGCATTGATTACTGAGGAAGGCTTTCTTTGGAACTCTGTGTTAGCATGGGTATATCTTTCCTTTTCTCCTTTGCCTTTCACTTCTCTTCTTTTCTAAGCCATTTGTAAGGCCTCCTCAGACAACCATTTTGCCTTTTTGCATTTCTTTTTCTTGGGAATGGTCTTGACCCCTGGCTCCTGTATAATATCATGAACCTCCGTCCATAGTTCTTCAGGTACTCTATATATCAGATCTAATTCCTTGAATCTATTTCTCACTTCCACTGTATAATCATAAGGGATTTAATTAGCTCATACCTGAATGGTCTAGTGGTTTTCTCTACTTTCTTCAGTTTAAGTCTGAATTTTGCAATGAAGAGTTCATGATCTGAGCCAGTCAACTCCTGGTCTTATTTTTGCTGATTGTATAAAGCTTCTCTCTTTGGCTGCAGAGAATATAATCAATCTGATTTTGGTATTGACCATCTGGTGATGTCCATGTGTAGAGTTTTCTCTTGTGTTGTTGGAAGAGGGTGTTGGCTATGACCAGTGAGTTCTTTTGGCAAAACTCTTAGTCTTTGACCTGCTTCATTTTGTACTACAAGGCCAAATTTGCCTGTTACTCCAGGTGTTTCTTGACTTCCTACTTTTGCATTCTAGTCCCCTATAATGAAAAGGACATCTTTTTAATGTGTTACTTCCTAGAAGTTCTTGTAGATCTTTATAGACCCATTCAACTTCAGCTTTTTCAACATTACTGGTTGGAGCATAGACTTGGATTACTGTGATATTGAATGGTTTGCCTTGGAAACTAACAGAGATTATTCTTTTGTTTTGAGATTTCACCGAAGTACTGCATTTTGGACTCTTTTGTTGAGTATGATGACTACTCCATTTCTTCTAAGGGATTCCTGCCCGCAGTAGTAGATATAATGGTCATCTGAATTAAATTTGCCTGTTCCATTGCATTTTAGTTCACTGATTCCTAAAATGTCGCTGTTCACTCTTGCCATCTACTGTTTGACCACTTCCAATTTACCTTGATTCACCAACCTCTATCATTCCAGGTTCTTATACTATATTGTTCTTTACAGCCTCAGACGTTACTTTTGTACATCGGACTTTACCTCCATTTTTATATGCATGCCCAGATTTTACCAATGCATTTCAAATACAGTGTAGCGCCATATTTAATCTCTATAATAGAGCTTTGATCCTTTTGATGTTTGAGTGTGGGGGGCCACTGGCTGTGTACGTGTAGGGAAGTCCTGGGTCCTGGCGTGGGCGAGCCTTGTGTGTCAGGAGTGCAGTGAGACTGACATGGCTGCATCTGGTAAACTTGAGGTTTTGTTAATGAAGAAGTATTACTTACTTTGCCTACTTGAGTAGCATTTCAGGTGACTGTTTTCTGTAGTTAATGAGGAAAAAATCAGATTATTATTTCATTTGATCCAAAGTTTGGTCTGCTGATGCAGAGAAAAAAATTAAGTGATGGTTAACATTTAATTGGAAGGTAGTTTAAATCTAAATTTATTTTGGATTTTTCCATATTGTTTATGAGAGGAATGGGTAATCATTTTCCTCGCTACCCTATTTTGAATCCTGCTGTCATGCTCCGAAATAGCATCTCAGTGAAAACCATTCAGGAGCACTGTCGTGTTTTATAAAAATTTTCACCTACCCCTGAGCTTTATTTTTTTAAATCTTTTCTTTTTTTAAAAAAACTTCAAGATCACACTTTTGCCATCTGCTTTTGAGAAGACTCGTTTCACTGTCACGTGTCTTTCCCAGTCTCCTGCCTGTCAACAGTTTTAGTTTCATTCATCCTGTCCTTAAGCACTGGTTCTACCTGGCCTTCTAGATGCCAAAGAAATCTATTTGAAGTTTCTCCAGCCCTTTAACATCATGGTTGTGTTCAGCCCTTGCCCAGGTTTCAAGATGATGTTGGTTACCCAACTAGGAGAAATGGTCTCTGACTACAAGGAGTCTCCCAATAATTTTATTATTGAACATTCATTGTCTTCACCATGCAGAGCATTCTGTCTCTCCTTAAGGCCTCCCCTCTCACTTCCCGTCTTTCTTCGCAGCTGAGCTCAAATGAGAAGATTATAGTGTGGGTTTACTTCCTCCTGTTTGGCAGGACGCATGGGCTCTGCCCGCATGTCTTTCTCAGAGGAAGGTGTCTCTCCTGCTATCAGAAAGCTATTCTTGCTCTCTGTGCTCTGCGTTTTGGCTTTTCCTGTGCCCACATTCACTGTTTGCTTTGCAACCCGTCTTCCTCTCCATTAGGTTCTTTCCTGTAGTCTTTCTGTGGGAAAAAGAAAGAATCTGTATTTAAAAGATTCACTCTAAGCTTCCGGTAACTGTGCGGCCCCTAACTGCTGAATTCTGTTTCACAGTCATTTTCCTTGACTGTATGTCTCTGGGATGAGTATCAACCTGTAGTCCTTGTCTGTCTCCTTGCTGGCGAGTGCTGGGGACTGTGTGTAAAAGGCGTAATTAAAAATCACTCTATGGCATGTCAAATCTTCGTTGCCAGCCTCCTGAATTGTGATTTTCCACCTTGTCACTCAATCCTGAAGATAATTTTCATCTCTTTCCTCTTTCTCTAGTGTCTAATTATTCATGGTCTTACCAGTAATTTTAATAATGTATTGAAGACTCTCTTTTTCACATGACACTGGTTTGGAGCCCTCAAATGTAGGGATCTGTGATCCGTCTTAAATCTGTGATTATCCTCTGTTCTTGTTCCACTTGTGCTGTATGACCACCTGGTCCTTCCTGTCCTTTTTTAGGATAGGAGCCCTCAATGACTCCAGAGTGCCTGCTGGGTGTGGTAGAGTGGGGTAACTGGAGTTAATGCCCACTGTGGCTGGGATGCTAAGATTAAGAACTAGCTCCAGGATCTAGGGAAAAGAGCCTGGGGGCTGTGTCAGTGGACATCTTCTGAGCTCCCGGAAAAGAGACTGGAGCAGATTTGAGATTCTCAGTACATATCAGGGCCTTCACCGTTTGGTTTGTACAAGGGGCGACATTTAGGGTTCTTTCTGAGAAAGTGCAAGAACAAAAGATGGGATAATGCTGGATGACTGTGGTGAGTTTGGACTTGACACCGGTGCCTCCCAGAATCTAAGAGCAAAGCTCTTACTGTGATAAGGTCAATCAGCCCTGTGTTTGCTCAACTTCAGTTTATTTTAATCCTTAGTACAGTGTTAACATATTTCGTTTTCTGTTGCTTTTCTGTTGGTCTCGAGTTTTTTCACTTGTAGACATCCTTCCTTGACCATATTATGTGTCCTTTTACTTCCATATATTCCATACTTCCAGCCATAAATAGATGTGTTAAAGATGAGTATTGATAGTGATCCTGTTCTATTCATAGACATGGCCAGAGGAAGACACAGATCTTTTCTTTCCAAGGAGACCATCACCATAAAGAAAGCTGGGGGGCAAATGTGGAACCATTTAAAACACTCTTAACAGAGAGCACACAATGAGTGGGTGGGAGTAATTGTGAAACTGTGAGAGATGGCAGGACACAGCCCATGGATTCGTATCCCCTAAAGTCACCGTTTTTACCCTGGGTAACTACATGACTATAAAGGAGAGTCTCAGAAAGAAAGAGTGGGTATTAAGAGTTTCTTGGTCTGCTGGTAAAGTAATAGACACTGTGTTGATTAAATTATGGAAAATATTTCAAAGCATGCTTTTTATACAGAAAATTATATTTCTTAGGGGGAGCAGGGGTGCTGTCTTGGCTAAAAGCCCTTACTTAATATGTACTTTTCTCTTCTTGCCAAGTACCAATTAGAAGTCAGGTTACATAGCCTATCAGTTAATTAGAGATGGAGATAAGACTTTCTGAGTGTGGTTCAAAAGCATAGTTTTTATTCATAAAATAATAAAAATATGAAATTAGCCAGACGAGGAACAAATCTGACCATTTAAAACCTAGAGAAGTGGTTGTGAAATTTGTGCAATAACCAAATTTCATTTGCTGGGATGCTGAATCAACAGCGGCACAAACACTGAAGATAGGCAGTAATGAATTAGATAAATTGTGTGATTTTTTTTTTCCAGAGAGCTTGGATAATATTGGGATATGGTGAAAATTTGGAGCCAAATATCAGATTCCAAATTAAGAGGAGAAGGTGGACAGGTGGTTAGGTTAAGGTCCTTTATCTCATGATCGTCTGTGTCTAGAGAGCTCTTTTACACTGAAGGGAATCTGATCACTGCTCTGTTACTACTTTGGGGCTTTGTTCCGGGAACTGGAAACCATAGACTCGGAAACAATGCCCCTTTCCGTCTGCAGTTGTTCTAGATAGATTCCAGTGCATTTCTAGCTTGATTTTCCATATTGTTGCCGATGTTGTCAGTTGACATTTAAAAGGTTATTGTTGCTGCTGTCGCTGTTTAGTTGTTCATTTGTGTCCCACTCTTTGGGACCTCATGGGCTATAGCCCACCAGCCTATGTGGGATATTCTAGGCAAGAATACTGGAATGGGTTGCCATTTCCTTCTCTAGGGAATATGCCAGACCCAGGGATCAAACCTGCATCTCCTGCTTGGCAGGTGGATTCTTTACCACTGAGTCAAAAGGTTATGATATTTTAAATATTTGATTAACACGAATTGTAAACTATGGTTTGTTAAGGAAAGAAAGAAAGGAATCCCATGAATTCTGGATAGCTTTATCATCAAAAAAAAATTTTTTTTTTAAATTTGCTAAAATGAAAAATACAAATGCTCAGATTTTGGAAAGCTCTTACAGAAATGCATCATATAACTTTCAACATTAGTAGTTCGTGACTTTTCATCATATAACTTTCAACATTAGTAGTTCGTGACTTTTCCATAGTCTAGACAGATTTTGAAAAACTAGAGATTTTTCCCTATTCCCAGATGCTAATTGCATTTTATAAAACATAATTTTAGAGGAAAAAAAGAACAAAATGCTTCATTATTATCAGTAGAAGTTAAGAAAAAAGTTGATCTATCATAATGAAATCTGAAATAAACAAACTTTGGGAAACTTTATTGTTCTCTGAGCAATTTCATGTAGAAAACATTTGACAGGCAGTATCTAGGCACTGAATGTGGGCTAAGCCCTTAGTGTTCTTCTATTGTTAATTGAGGTCTTGGGTTTGAATGAATAATCTACATCCATAGATTATAGAGAATTTCATGTTAGGAAGTAGTTTCAAGTTCTTTTTTCACTGGACCTCTTCCAGAGTTACTGATGAGTAGCAAATGGAAGATTTTGAATTCTAGCTCCTTCTATTTCCTCGCCTTCCTTCTGGTGGAAGTGCTAATAAGCAAGAATGCAGCTAAAAGGTGTGAAAACAGAAAGGAAGAATTAAATGAAGCTTTTCTTAAAACTCTGTGAACAGATTTCTAATTCTAGCCAAGATGGGGTAGTCTTCCCTCATTGCTCCTGGACTTCCCACGTACAAATAAAAAGTCCTGTTGCAACACAGAAAGCAAACATGGGAAGATTCTGAAGGTTGAAAGAGGTCAGTTGCCTGTGGACCTCGGGACATGGCAATGACTTGGTGTTGTTATCCCTAGGTCTTTTTGCCTTTCATGTGTTCCAGAGAGTGTATTGGAAAGCCTACTGCCTAAAACTACCAACAAACGCAGAGAAAAGTAACTCCAAAAAAAGCTTCTTAGCCAGATGATCAGGAAAAGGATTGCCTATCAGAAATAGAAACTTTTTGATTATACATGCTCAATTTCAGCCAAACAGTAGTCAAAAACTACATACCTTCCTCCCCATGGTTTCAGCAGGGTCAAACAAGGAACTGATTTTCTACCCACTACCAAGTAAAATGGGTGGATGAGCTCCCAGGATACAGAAGAACTGAACATCACCTCAGTCAACAGGATCTGATTGACATTTGTTGTTGTTCTTCAGTCACTAAGTCGTGTCCAGTTCTTTGCAACCCCGTGGACTGTAGCACACCAGGCTTCCCTGTTCTTCAGTATCTCCCAAAGTTTGCTCAGATTAATGTCCATTGAGTCAATGATGCTTTCTAACTATCTCATCCTCTGCTGCCCCCTTCGCCTCCTGCCTTTAATCTTTCCTAGCATCACAGTCTTTTCCAGTGAGTCATCTCTTTGCATCATGAGGCCAAAGTGTTGGAGCTTCAGCTTCAGAATCAGTCCTTCCAGTGAATATTCAAGACTGATTTCCTTTAGGATTGACTGGTTGGATCTCCTTGCAGTCCAAGGGACTCTCAGGAGTCTTCTCAGGTCCCATCACTTCATGGCAAATAGAAGGAGGAAAAGTGGAAGCAGTGAAATTTTATTTTCTTGGGCTCCAGAATCACTGCAGATGGTGACTGCAGCCATGAAATTGAAAGACAGTTGCTCCTCGGAAGGAAAGCTATGACAAACCTAGAAAGCATATTAAAAACCAAAGAAATCACTTTGCTGACAAAGGTCCATATAGTCAAAGCTATGTTTTTTCCAGTAGCCATGTATGCATAAGAGAGGTGGGCCATAAAGAAGGCTGAGAACCAAAGAACTGATAGGCATTTAAGGAACACTTTACCCAGCCACAGCAAAATACACATTCTTTTCAAGTGCCCATTGAGCATTCCACAGTATAAATCATATTCTGAGTCATAAGGCAAACCTCAACATATTTAAAAGCATTCATATCATGTAGTTTTATAACCACAGTGGAATCAAACTAAGAATCAGTGCAGAAAAACAACAGGAAAATCTCCAAATACTTGGAAGTTAAACAGTAAACTGTTAAATAGTCCACAAGTCCAAGAAGATGTCTCAAAGGAAATAAAAACATACATAATACTGAATGACAGTAAGAATGCAGCCTATCAACCTTTTATTTGTTTTCTTTTTTAAAAATAAATTTATTTATTTTAATTGGAGGTTAATTACTTTACAGTATTGTATTGGTTTTGCCATACATCAACATGAGTCCGCCACAGGTGTGCACGTGTTCCCCATCCTGAACCCCCCTCCCTCCTCCCTCCCCGTACTTGGGAGAATGGCATTGAAACAGCCCATCAAAATTTGTGGGACACAGTTAGAGCACTGCTGAGATGAAAAGTTGCAGCACTAAATGTTTACTTTAAAGAAGGGAGAGCTCTCAAGTCTAAGTCCTTAAAAACAAGAAGAGACATATCAAAGCAAACCCAAACCAAGCAGATGGACAGGCAGATGTAAAAATAAGAGTAGAAATAAATGAAATTGAAAATAAGAAAATAGTAGAGGAAAACTGATCACGTAGGAAGTTGAATTTTCCAAAAACTGATTAAATTGCTAAATTGTGGATAGGAATAACAGGAAAAGATACATCACCGATGTCAGGAGTGAAATGGGAATTATCATTCCATATCTTGCACTCATTTAAAGCGAAATGAGGGAATAGTACAAATGAACAACTTTACACAATGAGGTTCAACAACCTAACAAAAAAAGACCAATTTCTTAAAAATCATAAATTACTGAAACATACCCAAGTGAATTAGATAAGTTGAATATTTCATTAGTGACTAAAGAAATTGAATTTGTAATTAGAAGTTTTCAAACAAGAAAACTCCGGGCCCAAATAAGTCTGCTGGAGAATTGTAGAGTACATTTTAAGAAGAATTAAATACTAGTAGTACACAATCTCCTCTAGAAAACAGAAGAGACAGGAACAGGTCCTGACTCATTTTATAAAGCTGTTATTGCCCTGATATCAACCCAGAGAAAGACAACACACACAGAGAAACCAAAAAAGAAAATCTCTCAAGAACACTGTCACAAAAATTCTGAGCAAGATATTTATATTCCAAATCCAGCAATGTATGAAAGGCATTCTACACCATGACCTTTTTTTTCACAGTGTTGCTCATTCGTGTCCGACTCTTTGCGACCCTGTGGACTGTAGCCCACCAGGCTCCTCTGTCCATGGGATTCTCCAAGCAAGAATACTGGAGTGGGTTGCCATTTCCTTCTCCAGGGGATCTTCCCAACCCAGGGATTGAACCCGGGTCTCCTGCATTGCAGGCAGACGCTTTTAACCTCTGAGCCACCAGGGAAGCCATGACCAGGTGTCATTTATTCTAGGTAAATAAATGACTGGCTCAGTGATCACAGATCAATCAGTAATTCCATGTCAGTAGGCTAAATAAGAAAAAAAAAATCAAAAAAAAATCACATGCTATATCAATAGAGACAGAAGAGGCATTTGAAAAATACAGCATTCACTCATGATAAAAATTTTCAGCAAATTAAGAGTAGAAAATTTCCTTAATCTGTAAAGAGCATATACAAAAAACTATAGCTGTCATTGTACTTACTGGTGAAGGACTTCTCCTCCCGCTGAAATCAGGAATGAAGCAAAGACACTCTCACCTTTCTTCTGCTCAATTCAGCAAAGCAAGAAAGAAAAGGAGAGGGCATACAGACTGAAAAGGGAGAGTTGGTGTAGATGGTGCCATGGTAGATGGTCAGTGACACCGTTGTCTGTGTAGACAATCCCAAGGAATCTACATAGAAAGTCCTAGACCAAATAAGTTCTAGGTCTTAGGATACAAGATCAGCATGAAAATCAGTCAGATGACTATATGGTAATAGCAGACATGGAAACTGAGATTAAAATAAAAACATTCAAACTCCCTTCCAAGAAAATGAAATGCTTTGGTATAAACTTCATAAAACAGTCATAGAACCTGTATGTGGAAAATTATAAAGTACTGAAAAGAAATAAAAGTGAAAGGGAAAGTTGCTCAGTCGCGTCTGATTCTGTGACCCCATGGACTGGAATTCTCCAGGCCAGAATACTGGAGTGGGTAGACTTTCCCATTTCCAGGGGATCTTCCCAACCCAGGGATTGAACCCTGGTCTCCTGCATTGCAGGCAGATTCTTTACCAGCTGAGCCGCAAGGGAAGCCCCAAAGAAATAAAAAACCTGAATAAATGGAGAAATCTGTTTGATAAATTGGAAGACTCATCATAGTAAGACATTAATTCAAATTGATGTGTAGTTTTTATGCAATTCCTATCAAAATCCCAATAAGATATTTATTGACTTAGATAAATTTATTTTAAAACATACATGGAAAAGCACAGAAATAAGGAGAGCTGATAAAATTATCTTCAAAAAGAAGAAAACAGTGAGAGAGCAACACCCTCAATATTTGTGATTATTATATAACCGTAACTCAGTGGGTTTTGGTGGAAGCACAGACATATTGATCATTGAAATAGAATAGTGAATATGAAAATAGACCCACACACATATGCCAAAGTGATATTTAACAGAGGTTCAAAAGCAACTTTGTAGAAGAAGGTTGTCCTTTCCAACAATGGTGATGGAGCAGTTGAACTTTGACCTAAACCTCAGACATATATAAAAATTCACACTGAATGGACTTTAGAAGAAGACATAGAACATCTTTAGGACCTAGGTTTAGGGAAAGAGTTTTTAGACTTGACATAAAGGCATGATTCATGAAAGGAAAAGTTGGTAAGTTGGACCTCACCAAAATTAAAACATTTGCTCTGCAAAAGATTCTGTGAAGAAGAAACAAGGACAGGCTGTATACTCAAAGAAAATTTCTGCAAACTATATTTGACAAAAGACTTGGATCTAGACTATATTAACTAGAAATTAGAAAATAGGCAGAAGAGATAACACACAGGCCATAAAATAAACACACGTTCAGTATGTAAACATCTATCAGGATGACTATAAAGAAAGGGACAGCACCCAGTACTGGCTGGAAAGTGTGAAGAAGCTACAACCCTCATATTGCTGGTGGGACTGCAAAGTAGTATAGTCACTACAGAAAATACGTTGTCGGTTTATGGTAAATTAAATATACAGTTATGCCACAACCCAGCAATGGTGTTCTTTGGCATTTATCCAAGAGGAAAGAAAACCGGTCCCTCAAAAAGCTGTTAATGAATATCCATTGCAGCTTAATATGTAATAGCCCCAAATTGGAAACATAACCAAATACTTGAGTGGGTGAATAGTTCAACAAATGTGGTCCATCCACACCTTGGAATATTACTCAGCAATAAAAAGGAATGAATTGTGTATACACACAACTTGGATGAATCTCGTGGAGTTATGGATTTGGATAAAGCCTAATCTCAAAAGGTTATGTGCTGTCTGGTTCTATTTATCTAACGGTTTTAAAACAAACAGCAGAGAAAGAGGACAGATTAGAGGTTGTTAGTGGTTAGAGAGGGAGATGGAAGGGTGGTGGTGGGTGCAGTTATAAATGTGGACGGGAGGGTGGTGTGTGAATGAGCACACTGGCATCTTGACTGTGGTTACACAGGTCTCCACATGTGCTCCAATTTCAGATGACTGTAACCACCGCACCCTGCCCCCACAATACATGCAGACACAAATGAGTGCATGTGAGCATGGTGACATCTCAGTGAGCTCTGTGGATTGTACTGATGTCAGTTTCCTGGTTTTGATATTACACCACAGTTATGCTAGAGGTAGCCATTGGAGACGGCAATGGCCCCCCACTCCAGTGCTCTTGCCTGGAAAATCCCATGGATGGAGGAGCCTGGTAGGCTGTGGTCCATGGGGTCGCTAAGAGTCGGACATGACTGAGCGACTTCACTTTCACTTTTCACTTTCACGCATTGGAGAAGGAAACGGCAACCCACTCCAGTGTTCTTGCCTGGAGAATCCCAGGAACGGCAGAGCCTGGTGGGCTGCCGTCTGTGGGGTCGCAGAGTCGGACAGTACTGAAGCGACTTAGCAGCAGCAGCAACAGCCATTAGAGGAAACTGGGTGAAGGGCACCTGGTGCTTCCTTGTTCGTTTTTCTTTTCAATATCCTATAAATCTACACTTATTTTAAATGAAAATCAATTCTGAAGACTGTGTGTATATATATATGTAAACATGTAAATATATATTTTGTTGTTCAGTCATTAAGTCACGCCTGACTCTTTGTGACCCCATGGACTGCAGCATGCCAGACTTCCCTATCCTTTACTACTTACCAGAGTTTGCTCAGATTCTCATCCATTGAGTCATCATGCTGTCCAACCATCTCATCCTCTGCTTCCCCCTTCTCCTTTTGCCTTCAGTCTTTCCCAGGTCTTTTCCAATGTGTCAGCTCTTTGCATCCGGTGGCCAGATTATTGCAGGTTCAGCCACAGCATCAGTCCTTCCAGTGAATATTCAGAGTTGATTTCCTTTAGGATTGACTGACTTGATCTCCTTGCTGTCCAAGGGACTCTCAAGAGTCTTCTCCAGCACTTTGATTCAAAAGCATCAGAACTCAGCCCTCTTTATGGTCCAACTCTCACATCCATACACGACTACCAGAAAAACCATAGCTTTGACTATACAGACTTTCGTCAGCAAAGTGATGTCTCTGCTTTTTAGTATGCTGTCTAGGTTTCTCATAGCTTTCCTTACAAGGAGCAAGCATCTAATTTGATGACTGCAGTCACCATCCACAGTGATTTTGGAGCCCAGGAAAATAAAATCTATCACTGATTCCATTTTTTTCCCTTTCAGTTCAGTTCAGTTGCTCAGTCATGTCCGACTCTTTGTGACCCCATGAATCGCAGCATGCCAGGCCTCCCTGTCCATCTCCTGGAGTTCACCCAAACTCACGTGCATCGAGGAGGTAATGCCATCCAGCCATCTCATCCTCTGTCGTCCCCTTCTCCTCCTGCCCCCAATCCCTCCCAGCATCAGGGTCTTTTCCAGTGAGTCAACTCTTCGCATGAGGTGGCCAAAGTATTGGAGTTTCAGCCTCAGCATCAGTCCTTCCAGTGATCACCCAGGAGTGGTCTCCTTTAGGATGGACTGACTGGACCGTTTGTGTAAGTATGAATAATGAGTGAAATGTGTTTTGAGAATATAATTTGAGAATTGAAAATGTGTTTCAATTACATGTTGATACTAGTTATTCAGGTTTTAATCAACGTTTCTGTTATTACTGAGTTGAAGATGATTTCCACTGTAGCTGATAATTGTATTTATTTCAGTAAGGAAGCATAGTTTAAAGTTAAAAAGAAGGAGAAAGAAATGGGAGTTACAAAAGTAGTCAACTGTCCATACAGCTTATCTAATTTTCCTAGTCGAATATCTGAGAATCGTCATGCTTAAATCCACTTTCTAGGCAAGGTCCTGATCTGCAGTACATTAAATGGAGAAGAGTACGCAGGCTGTGCTATTATTATGTGCCTCATTTAGAAAAGCTCACCTGTGCAGAGTCCTTTTCCTTTAAATTGTGCTAAGCTTTGCTGGTTATTTCAGTGGGAGATCGTCTCAGGCACATGGGCAGGGGGATTGAGCACATTGGGCTTCACTTTTGGTGACTAGCACCTGTTCTTTCCCCCCAC
This sequence comes from Neotragus moschatus, assembly GCA_006410615.1. Classification (NCBI taxonomy): domain Eukaryota; kingdom Metazoa; phylum Chordata; class Mammalia; order Artiodactyla; family Bovidae; genus Neotragus; species Neotragus moschatus. The sequence continues at coordinate 728,664 of SJYA01002606.1, read as the reverse complement.
TTGCCCAGTTTGTAAATGTAACCCCCATCCTCCTTAGTGGGAAGGGTTGACTTTGTTTCACAGACGCCTGAGCTGTGTTCGGAGAGGAGCGCTCAGTGGGTCCATATTCCTGTTGGTGTCAGTGTGCTTGGGTGTTCATCTCCACTGATGATCCGCTCGCCTGTTTATGGTGGCAGTGGACGTGTTTCGAGGTTGAAGTTCGCGGGAGGACTGAGTTGACAAAGAGTCACTGGTCTTGCCAGAATATGGCCTTTTCCTATTAAGACTGTCTTGCTGTATTTTGCTTAGTAATGAAACATAGAGAAGTCAATGTAATCTTCACTTTTCCTACAATTTTTAACTTTTTTGTTCTAGTTTGGAATATTCATGGAGCTAATACAATCTTATAGGAACACCACGTTACACACCAACAGGCATCTTTCTGAATCAGAAAACATTTATAATAATACCAGTAATCAAGCACTTGCAGTTATAACAGGTAAAGATTACACAGGTAAACTTTTAACAGCCATCTGCCATGGAAGGAAGCTGAGAGTGTGATTTCTCCAAGCCACATACCTTGCATGAAGCCAGGCGTCAACCCCTAAACCTGAAATCTTTCTACTGTGAAACAGCATGGCTTTTGGGGTACAAAGCCTTGGGTTAAGGGTTATGGGGGATGGAAATGCAGAGGGGAGGGAAGAGGAAAGGGTAACCATTCCATGCGTTACATCTATTTTTGAGGAAAATTAAGTTCAATGACAATATAATGGTGCATTGGAAAGGCTTAATAGTTTATACATGTTAGTCCTGATCAAATTAGAATGTAATTAAAATGGAATCTCAATTATGATCTGAATTTTAGGTAAGAATGTGATAAACTGATAAATTTCATGTAGCAGAATAAATGGGTGATAATAACAATAAGAAATAACAAATTGGGAGAAAAGATTAATTATGAGAACTTTCCTTACCAGGTATTTAAAAAGGTAAATTGCAGCAAGGATGATGTAGTAAATTAATGGAAGAGAAAGTCCAGTAGAAGGCACATTCATATATGGGAAAATGATGTTTCAAACCAAAGCCAAAAGGTTTGTTATGAAGAATGTTAGATACTTGGTTTTCAGCCTCATGCCATTTATAAAATACCTGCGTTATAAAGGCTTGCACATGTTTAAAAACTTGGGTAAATATAGGCATATATTTGGACCGTATTTGTGAATTTAAGTTATAAGCCCAGGGTAGTGAAGTTTCTTGCTTTTAGTTTTTAAGCAGTACCTTAAGATAGATCAGACACTTAAGAGAAAAGAATTAAAACGAAACATTGGGTAAAGTATGGCCAGTACACATGGCGCGTGGTCAATATTCATTGTAATTAAAGGACTCCCAGAGTTAGAAGGCATCAGAGAGCTAGTTTTGGTAAATGACTCAACAGACAAGCTATAGAAGAAATGTGGTGGAGAGGCAGGCAGTTCGGGTAACATGCTTAGGGAATCACCGGGAAGCGGGAGGGACATATCATTGATCCAACATTACTAAGGCTGTAGGGAAGAGCTGGGGAGCTCTAGGTAATGGGCATCTGACATGAAAGAGTGCATTTTAAAACTTGCATACTTTTAGCTAAGAAGTTGCATCTTGAGACTTTTCCTCTGGAAGCCTTTGTGTACTTGTTACAATATATTCACCATTCTTTATAACAGTGAGAAACTGAGAAGGAACTAAATGCCTCAGTAGAGGAGGCTGGTGAAGTAAGGGTAGATACTTTCAGACGGTTGGGGCTTGTGAGACCTCTCAAAGAATGAGGTGAATATATACACATGATGTGGTCCACAAATATTTGCAAAACAGTGTGTGTGGTATGAGCATAAATCTGGAAGAAATATGTCTATATTGGGATGTGGTCTCGAAGGATATTCATCAATTACACTTTGTTTTATTGAACTTTTTTGGAGAATGTCAGGAAGATTGGATTATAGGATACTTTAATTATACATATATATAGATATATTTTTAGTTTTATGGCTAAATGATTTATCTTTTCTATGTAGAGATTAGAATTACTGGACAGCAGATTGCTGGATCTTGTGTCTCAGTACTGGGTAACAGGACTTGTGCCCAGTGGAAAGGCTGTAATATTTATTCTCCTTCCTTCTCTGATAAGAATACATGGAAATCACTGAAAGCAAGTATTCATGTGTTACAGGGAATTCAGGTCAGTTCACCCAAGGCTTATGTAATTTTCATTCTGACCTTAGGCTTGGGACTATAAGGAATAAAAGACAAATAAAGTAGCAAGAGGTCTTCCCTGGTAGTCCAGTGGTTAAGAATCTGCTGTGCAATTCGAGGGACAAAGGTTCGATACTTGGTCTGAGAAGGTCACACGTGCTGTGGGGTGAGCTCTGGAGCCACAACTCCTGAACACCCTAGAGCCGTGCCTTGCAACAGACAAGCCATTGCACTGCAGCTGGAGAGTGGCCCCAGCTCTCTGCAACTAGAGAAAGCCGTGCACAGAATGGGGTACCCAGCACAGTAACCCCCCCAAATCTTTAATAAAAGTGGGCCAGGAACTCGTATAAAGTGCTGGTTTCCACACCCCCCCCCAGACTTCAGCCCTATGAAGTAAGTACTGTCATCATGACATTTCACAGGTGAAGACACTGAGGTATCTGTGAGATTTTTTTTGCTGCAGGCCCGTAGCCAGCTGGGATTCAAATGGGAGTCTGTGCTCCTGACCTTGACTGCTTCTCGCACTACTTCCACCTTCCAGGAACGCACATGTGCATGTCCAGGAACCTGGGGATGTTTCTAATAGCTTCTCATCCAACTGGGAGGCTTTGAGAGGGAAGAAGGACATTGCTAGTAGCCATTCTGGGACCAACAGAAGTGAGCCAGGGCTGCCTTGGAAAAGTGGGCCTGCTGATCGCTGTCATCAAATGAGGTGTGGCTCAGGGCTCAGATCAGAAAGTGCCCTCCTCCCAGAGATTCAGAAGAGGAAGAGCAGAGCCTGGTTGCAGGTAGAGGAGGGACTTTGTGGGGTGCCCTGGGGTACCAGGAGGTTGTCCTGGCACAGGGCACACAGAGTGGGAGAGGTGGCCTGGGTGCCGCAGAGGAAAAGAGGGAATCCTTGCTCTCTTCCTACTGCCAGAACACTGCTCTGCCCCTATAATTGCTTGTGGATCTTTTGGTCCTTGTAAGGCCAGTGTGCCTTCCACATTTGTGGTAACTCACAGAGTTGATGATGGACAGGGAGGCCTGGCGTGCTACGGTTCATGCGGTTGCAGAGAGTCAGACACGACTGAGCGAATGAACTGAACTGACTCACCAGCTTACTCAGCCAGGGTGTACTGGTCACAGCTACTCTTGCTGGGGCCTGAGCCCAGTGTGCACGGTCCATGTTTGTGGCTCACTCGAGTGTGTCTGCTGCTGGGGAGCAAAGGCCTCAGTGCAGAATCTTCAGCTGGCAGCTTGAGCCCAGAGCCTGGCGTTGCTGAGGTGGTAAGTGCAGGGAGAGAGAGTCACTTGGTCAGTCCCGGGAAACTACCAAATGCTATCTGAGTGAGGAAGCGAGGATAGCAAAAGTGACCTGCAGGACGTTTATTTTATTGGCACGGTGATTCAAGACAGGCAATTCTTGGAGACAGAGATAGGTGAGCCTTCTGTACAGGTATGGAAGCAAGAAGCAGAGGGGTCTATATTCAGATGAAGAGCTGGAAGGTTGTCCTTGTGTACATCCCCTTCTGTTTTCTGAAGACAAAGAACAGACCTTATTTTAACCTCAGTTTCCCCTTATCGACTTTATAAATTTCTCTTAATCTTTTCCTAATGAATTTCCATATTTCACTGTTATCAACTTGTGGTCTACAGACATCCAGCCTGTGTCAATATTATTGAGAAGGATGTGTCTACGAGAAAAGGAGGCTCCATCTTGCCTGTTGCTCCCATAGACCATGAATGAATTAATGCATTAATTTACTCAACAGATATTGACTGAACACCTGCTGCACCCTTGATTCCCCAGCAAAATGTTGGAACAACCAAATACTGTAAATAAGGAATTTCTGTCAATAAGGATAAAACTATCTTGATTTTTAGAAAAGGCAGCCCTTCCTTCTGCTTGCTGTTTCTTACACAGACACACACAAGAGAACAGTGTGCACAGAATCACACTTGGTCGTGTGCCCTGTTGTTTTCAGGACCAGCCTGTAGGGCTTTCTGTAGGCGCCATTCTTACTGGGTGTGACCCACCTGGGAAGATGGCCCAGGGGAGCCCTCTGCCGCCCATTGTTGGCATGGGGCACGGAGCGGCTGGGCCACCCAGGCCACTTTGTCACTGTTGGGACCCTAGATTTGAGCCCCTGTCTTTGACAAGGCCTTTCATGGTTGTTGTGAAAATTAAATGTCACGCAAAGAATATTGTGCTCTGTGCATCTTAGATCCTTCCACCCCCATTGTTCTCTCCCTTCACTGTCATATGAGAAACAACTCTCTCTCTTACTCTGTCATTCAGATTTTTTTTTTGTATATTATTAGTATGTGACTCGGTTAAAACTGTCTAATCCCCCGCAGGCAGTAGCCCGGGAAGCTTCAGAGGCAGAGCCCTAGCCCCTTCTGAGGCAGGCCCTCTCTTGATTGTGTCTGCTCGGTTGCGCTGGTCTGGGAGGAAGTTCCGAGGTGGGGAAGGGGGCAGAGTGTGGACCGTGTCCTGGGGTGAAGGCAGCTGTGCTGAGAGGCGCTGGTGGGCACCAGGCTGCCAGCCGTGCAGCGCTCCCTGATCTGGGTGCACTGCAAGGTTGGGGTTACCTCTCTACTAATGTTGTGTGTACAGTTTACTGAATTTGAAGTTTATTAAGCATGAAATTAGAGCCTAGAAGGGAATATAATCTCACTGAGAACAAGGAGGCAGAGACAAGAGCATAGTTGGTGAAATAGTAACAGATGTGTACAATATGTGAGAAGACTCTTTGAAAAGCTGATACCTTTGTCTGGTTATTTCTCTTTTAACAGTCTACCACAAAGAAATATTCATAAATGTAGACAAAAACTCATGCCACATCTTAGTTTTAATAGCACAAAAAGCAAAAATGAACTCAGTGTTCAATGATCAATGTGTAAATAAAATTGAAATTGAAGTCACTCAGTTGTGTCTGACACTTTTCGACCCAGTGGGCTGTAGCCTACCAGGCTCCTCCATCCATGGGATTTTCCAGGCAAGCGTACTGGAGTAGGTTGCCATTTCCTTCTCCAGGAGATCTTCCCAACCCAGAGATCTAACCCAGGTCTCCCGCATTGCAGGCAGATGCTTTACTGTCTGAGCCAGTAGGAAAGCTGTGTAAAAATGTTGGTACAAATTGAAATAGTAGAACATTCAGTTTAGTCACTCAGTTGTGTCCAACTCTTTGTGACCCCATGAACTGCAGTATGCCAGGCTTCCCTGTCCATTACCAACTCCTGGAGCTTGCTCAAACTTGTCCATCAAGTCAGTGATGCCATCCAACCATCTTGTCCTCTGTCGTCCCCTTCTCCTCGTGCCTTCAGTCTTTCCCAGCATCAGGGGCTTTTCCAATGAATCAGTTCTTTATATCAGGTGGTCAAAGTATTGGAGCTTCAGCTTCAGGACTGATTTCCTTTAGGCTTGACTGGTTTGCTCTCCTTGCTATCCAAGGGACTCTCAAAAGTCTCTCTAATACCACAGTTCAAAAGCACAAAGTCTTTTGGGGCTCAACTTTCTTTATGGTCCAACTCTCACATAGTTTAGTCACTCAGTCGTGTCTGACTCTTTGTGACCCCATGGGATTCTCTAGGCAAGAATACTGGAGTGGGTTGCCATTTCTTTCTCTCTCACATCCATACATGACTACTGAAAAAAAAAAGCCCATAGCTTTGACTAGATGACCTTTGTTGGCAAAGGAATGTCTCTGCTTTTTACTAGAATGGTCATAGCTTTTCTTCCAAGGAGCAAGAATCTTTTAATTTCATGGCTGCAGCCACCATCTGTAGTAATTTTGGAGCCCAGGAAAATAGTCTCTCCCTGTTTCCATTGTTTCCCCATCTATTTGCCATGAAGTGATGGGACCAGATGCCGTTATCTTAGTATTTGAATGTTGAGCTTTAAACCAGCTTTTTCACTCTCCTCTTTCACTTTCATCAAGAGGCTCTTCAGTTCCTCTTCATTTTCAGCTATGAGGGTGGTGTCATCTGCATATCTGAGGTTACTGCTGTTTCTCCTAGTAATCTTGATTCCTGCTTGTAATTCAGCCAGCACAGCATTTTGCATGATATACTCTGCATATAAGTTAAATAAGCAGGGCAACAGTATACACTTTGATGTACTCTTTTCCCAATTTGGAACCAGCCCATTTTTCCAGGTCAAGTTCTAACTGTTGCTTCTTGACCTGCATACAGATTTCTCAGGAGGCAGATAAGGTGGTCTGGGTTTGCCATCTCTTGAAGAATTTTCCACAGTTCATTGTGATCCACACAGTCAAAGGCTTTAGTGTAGTCAACGAAGCAGATGTTTTTCTGGAAGTCTCTCGCTTTTCGATCCAATAGATGTTGGCAGTTTGATCTCTGGTTCCTCTGCCTTTTTGAAATCCAGCTTGAACATCTGGAAGTTCTTGGTTTATGTGGTTTATGTACTGTTGAAGCCTCACTTGGAGAATTTTGAGCATTACTTTGCTAGTGTGTGAGATGAGTGCAATTGTGTAATAATTTGAACATTCTTTAGCATTGCCTTTCTTTGAGATTGGAATGAAAACTGACCTTTTCTAGTCCTGTGGCTACTTGTAAGTTTTCCATATTTGAGTGCAGCACTTTAATAGCATCGTCTTTGAGGATTTGAAATAGCTCAGCTGGAATTCCATCAGCTCCACTAGCTTTGTTCATAGTGATGCTTCTGAAAGCCCACTTGACTGCTTTCCAGGATGTCTGGCTCTAGGTGAGTGATCACACCGTTGTGGTTATCTGGGTCATTAAGATCTTCTTTGTATTCTTGGCTCCTCTTCTTAATATCTTCTGCTTCTGTTAGGTGTATACCATTTCGATACTTTATTGAGCCCATCTTTGCATGAAATACTCCTTTGGTATCTGTAATTTTTTTGACGAGATCTCTAGTCTCTCCCATTCTGTGGTTTTCCTCTGTTTCTTTTCATTGAACACTGAGGAAGGCTGTCTTACCTCTCCTTATTAGTCTCTGGAATGCTGCATTCAGATGGATATATCTTTCCTTTTCTCCTTTGCCTTTCACTTCTCTTCTTTTCTCAGCTATTCCTAAGGCCTCCTCAGACAACCATTTCGCCTTTTTGCATTTCTTCTTCTTGTGGATGGTTTTAATCACGCTTTCTTATGATTTACGAACCTCTGTTCATAGTTCTTCAGGCACTCTGTCTATCAGATCTAATCCTTTGAATCTATTTGCCACTTCTGCTGTATAATAAAAATTGTTTTTGTTAAGTTACTAAGTTGTGTCTGACTCTTTTGTGACCCCAGGGACTGTAGCCCACCAGGCTCCTCTGTCCATTGAATTTTCCAGGCAGAATACTGGAGTGGGCTGCCATTTGCTCTTCCAGAAGTCCTTCCCATCCCAGGGATCAAACTTGTGTCTCCTGCATTCACGTGTGGATTCTTTACCCCTGAGCCACCAGGGAAGCCCAGTAGTAAAAATGAATGTTTTCAAAAACCACGTCCTCATGGGATAGTGTTCGTGTAATATCAAGTAAAAACTGGAATATGAAATTGTTTGAACAGAATAATCCCACTTTTAGGAGACTACCTGTCTACATTCTGAAGTAAATCAAAGTACTGATGGTAGCGAGTATATGAGAACTGACCAAAAGAATTTCTTCCTGTTGGCTTACAGAATTCATCTGTTTTCAATTTCTGTCTTGATGGAAATATTTACATTGACCTAGCCAAAGAAATATAAAGCCAAAAAAAACTATAAAGAAAGCTGAGCGACAAAGAATTGATGCTTTTGAACTGTGGTGTTGGAGAAGACTCTTGAGAGTCTCATGGACAGCAAGGAGATCCAACCAGTCCATCCTAAAGGAAATCAGTCCTGAATATTCATTGGAAGGACTGATGCTGAAGCTGAAACTCCAGTACTTTGGATACCTCATACAAAGAGCTGACTCATTGGAGAAGACCCTGATGATGGGAAAGACTGGAGGTGGGAGGAGAAGGGGACAACAGAAGTTGAGATGGCATCACTGACTCAATGGACATGAGTTTGAGTGAACTCTGGGAGTTGGTGATGGACAGGGAAGCCTGGCGTGTTGCAGTCCACGGGGTCGCAAAGAGTCAGACACGGCTGAAAAACTGAACTGAACTGAACTGAGCCAAAGAAATGAAATTTATTTCTATTTGAAAACATTGAATGACCAGTCTTGCTCTGCTTTCATTTTCCGTTTCCAGTCCTATTCTGTGTGATGCCGCCTTCTTCCCCTAGACTGTTGTATCGTCGCTGCATTTGAGGCCCAGTCTTTTGAAGCGGACAGTGGAAATCACACAGACATGGGTTATTTTTATAGTCAAGCATTCTACAAGGAAGGGAGTGCCCACGGCCTCAGCCGTGTTAATGGTGATAAGCGTTCAGGGTTTCTCTGCCGCTCTGGGAGTCAGCACATGAGCGTGACCCAGCACGTCAGAAGGCAGTGACAGCTTCTGCAGGCCTGATGGTCACACAGGAGGCTAAGTGAGGAAATCACGAGGGTCAGACCTGAAAGGAAACGGGGGCATGTTGCTGGGTTTCCCTCCTGGAAGATGCACTCTCTCTAGCCCTGACCTGGTGAACATCGGTGACTGTCTGTGTGTGGGGGCTGTCCCAGGCACTCAGCGTCTTCAGGCCCTTCATCCCTGCAGGCTGAGGCCTGTTATCTGGTCCTTTGGTCAGTATTTGCTGAGTACCTGCTACCTGCCAGTCCTCGCAGGAGCGCCTATTGAGTGATGTCCACCTGGAAGCACATGGTAACTGGTTAATTCCTTTACTTTCCGTCTCAAAGCTGCCCTGTGCTCCTAACCCACCACCCTCAGCTGAATGCCTTTCCATGGAGGAATCGGCCTGCCTCCTGGAGGCAGAGTGAAATTGGCAGGAAGCTTTCATCAGGCTCTGGGTGAAAGATGCCGGGCAGAAATGTGTAGCTAACAATTTTTCAGAGGGAATAGTCCTCCAGATAGCAGTTCCTGTCATGGTTTATTATTTTCCTTCCCAATAAACTGTTGGTAAAGGAAATTCCATTATACCTTACTTTAAAACAAAGTACAAGAGTTGCCTTACAGTTTTATCATGTGGTTGGATAGTGTATTTCCCTGATGCCTTATACTCATGAAGAAATAATTTTCTGTGATTCCACTAAGGCTACTGACTTATGTAAATAGCTTCTATTTTGAAGGGTTTTCAAACATGATGGAAGTCTTTGTGTTAATGAATAATTATATCTGACTATGTACTGATCAGTCTATCAGAAGTGAATATTTCCTTCCATTCCATTCAGTTCAGTTGTGTCCAACTCTTTGCGACCCCATGGACTGCAGCATGCCAAGCCTCCTGGTCCATCACCAACTCCCAGAGTTTACTCAAATTCATGTCTACTGAGTCTGTGATGCCATCTAACCATCTCATCCTCTGTCATCCCCTTCTCGTGCCTTTAGTCTCTTCCAGCATCAGAGTCTTTTCAAATGAATTGGTTCTTCACATCAGGTGGCCAAAGTATTGGAGTTTCAGCTTCAACATCAGTCTTTCCAGTGAACACCCAAGACTGATCTCCTTTAGGATGGACTGGTTGGATCTTCTTTCAGTTGAAGGGATTTTCAAGAGTCTTCTCCAACACCACAGTTTAAAAGCATCATTTCCTTGGTGCTCAGCTTTCTTTATAGTCCAACTCTCACATCCACAGATCACTACTGTTGACCTCCTTCCCTACACATGAATGTTATTAATTATCCATTCTAGCCCCTTAGTGCATCTCTGTAAGAACAGCCCTAAATGATATACTGACTTATTCCCCTGCTCACAGCACTCCTGCTTGTGTCTTCTATGTTTGTTTGTTTACTGAATTTTCACATCAACTCTTTGGAGTTTGTATTATTGTATGCAGCATTTCATGCAGGTATGGAAATACAGAGTGTCAAGAATATCAATATGGGGAGGAAAATGATGTGATATTATGAGCTCTGTTCTCTTTTAGTTGTTTCATAGTTAGGTGTAGAAACAGTCCTCATGCTGGCCTGGCCTGCATGTTGTTTGAATGCACATGTGGCTTTTGTCTACCCTGTTTCCCATGTGTGTCTCCATAAGGAACCAATGAGTTTAAAATATGCCCCTGTCTAAACTCCACAGGGAAATGTAGGGAGTTAGCAAGGCTCAAAGGGGTTTTATTCAAGTTGAGAATTCAACAATGGTATTGCTCTGGTGAGAATTGTATACGGTGCAAAATCATTCTTTAACTGGTGGGAAGAAGTCTTGAAAACTTGAGTTGAAATGAAAGGCTTGCTGTAGTAAGTACTGCTTATTTGTATGTGTCTACTGGCTTGTTTTCTGTTATTTACTTTTGATTATTATTGTTTGATGATTGCCTTCATTTTTTGTGTAATAGGTCACATATTTCCTACAAATAACTACATTTTTAAAACAAGCAGAATCATGAAATCAGTGTTGATCATAAACATAACTTATGGATGAAAATAATATTATTGATTGGTTAAAAATTTTGAAAAGAGAGGTTGCATCATTCATATTAGTGTTGTTGAAATTAAAGTAATAGCTAAAAGGATGATGCCAGTATGACCAAATGTTGAACCCAGATGTTATATATGATTGTTTTGACAAGAGTTATTTGCCACTTTCTTTTTTAAGAGGGGTACATGTGTGAATTCATTTGTTACTTAGAAAGGTCCTTTGAGGAAAACATACTAATATTTACCCTTTAAGACTTTTATTTTGTTCACATGTAGTGGATTTACAGTGTTGTTAATTTCTGCTGCATAGCAAAGTGGTTCGGTCTTGCATACTTTCTGTTCATCCCCTTTTCCATTACGTTTAATCACAGGGTGGTGACTGCAGTTCCCTGTGCTGCACAGTAGGGCCTTGTGGTTTATTCCTTCTCTGTATGGTAGTTTGCATCTGCTGCCCCAAACCTGCAGCCCTCCCTTCTCTGCCATCCCCAGCCCCGGGCATCCACAAGTCTGTTCTCCAAGTCTGTGAGGCTGTTTCATAGTTAAGTTTTGTTGCGTCATATTTTACATTCCACATATAAATGGTATCATATGGTATTTGTCTTTCTCTGCCTGACTTACTTCACTTGGTATGTTAATTTCTAGGTCAATCCATGTTGCTTCGGATGGCATTATTTCACTCTTTTTCATGGCCGAGTAGTATTCCATTGCACATACATACCGCATCCTTATCTGTCCGTGAACGCTTAGGTTGCTTCCACGTCTTGGCTATTGTGAATAGTGCTGCCGTGAACATAGGTATACTTGTATCTTTTTGAATTACAGACTTTTTCTGGATATGTGCCCAGGAGTGGAATTGCTGGATCATATCGTAGTTCTATTTTTAGTTTTTTGAGGAAACTCCATACGGTTTTTCACAGTGGTTACACCAGTTTGCATTCCCACCAATAGTGTAAGAAGGTTTCTTTCCCTCCATACCCTCTCCAGTATTTGTAGACATCTTAGTAATGGCCATCCTGACCAGTGTGTGGTGGTGAATCATTGTAGTTTTGACTTGTGTTTCTCTAATATTTACAGATGTGAGCATCTTTCCAGGTGCCAGTTGGAGAAATGTCTGCTTAGGTCCTCTGACCATTTTTCACTTTTTTCTTTTTTTTGGTAGTAACTCTTTTTAATTGGTAAGGAGACAGAGGTACAGTTGGGTTGAGTAATTTTTGCCATGTCATACAGCCAGGAAAATGTGAACGAAAGGTTCAAGTTCAGACATTCTGAGCTCTGAATATTTCTTCTTACCTTCTGAATCGTACTTCTTATTAGGTCAGTCAGTATTTGTGTGAAACCCAGACAAAAATCACACAAAAAATTAAAACGGCCTTAAAATGTAAGGGGAGAGTAATGGCCCAGAATGTTCTGTTGACTGTGAGTGAGATGAAGGTGGGCTCAGTTCCCCCTTTGCCCCCTGTGGCCTTGGGCCAGGCCCTCCAGCCCGTCCACGTGGTGTCCTCCTCGGTGCAGTGGGAGCAGTGTGTGTGTGTGTGTGTGTGTGTGTCTCTGTGTGTGTGTGTCTGTGTGTGTGTGTGTGTCTGTGTGTGTGTGTGTCTCTGTGTGTGTGTCTCTGTGTGTGTGTGTCTCTGTGTGTGTGTGTCTCTGTGTGTGTGTGTGTGTCTCTGTGTGTGTGTGTCTCTGTGTGTGTGTGTGTGTCTCTGTGTGTGTGTGTGTGTGTGTCTCTGTGTGTGTGTGTCTGTGTGTGTGTCTGTGTGTGTGTTTCTGTGTGTGTGTGTGTGTCTGTGTGTGTGTGTGTATCTGTGTGTGTGTGTGTGTGTGTTCAGTGGGAAGCTGTAGCTTTCATTCTGTAAATCTTACTGCTCCTCATGTTCCTTGTCACTGAATCAGTGAGTTTTAGTGTTTCAGGAAATGGGACGTCACTAACGGAAGGAAAATATATTTTCTCAGTTTGGACCATCAAAGCAAAGCAGGCATTTGTTAGGCTTCTCCAGAGTTTAATAGATTTGAAAACTGTTTTGTCTCTTTTTTTACTTTTGTTTATTTATTCTAAGTTTCCTTTTGGGTGTCTTGGTGTTCCTTCCATAATGGCAGAGAAAATACTCCTTTTGCTTGATATGAGTGGGCCATGTATGTGTTCAGTTTACGTGTCCATTTTACAATTTTTAGTGAATGCCTTTATGGGCTTCCCTGGTGACTCAAACCAAAAAGAATCCACCTGCAATACAGGAGACCTGGATTCAGTCCATGGGTCTGGAAGATCCCCTAGAGAAGGTAATGGCTGTCCACTCCAGTATTCTTACCTGGAGAATTCCACAGAGCAGCCTGGTGGGCTGCAGACCATGGGGTCACAAAGAGTTCAACACAGCTGAGCAACTTTCACTTTATGCACGAGGCCTTGTGCTAGGTTTACATCTAGGGTTATATCAGGGAAGAGAGTCAAGCCCCTGCCTTTCTGGAATTCACAGCCTGTGGAAAGTCAAACAACAGCACCATGTGAGTATAGCCCTGTGTGTCCTGCGGGGATATCTGCTCTGGAGCTTGAGAAGCTGAGCAGAGCCGGAGTGTGGGCCAGGGGCAGTAGCCAGAGAGGCCCCCATTTGAGGTGGGGATCTGGGTGTCCACCTGGAGGAGGTGAGGCAGCAGGTCACACCTGAAGGAAAGACACTTTGAGCAGAGGGGATGGAGAGGGTAGAACTTTTGCTTGAGGAGAAAAAGCAGAAACAGATCTGTTTCGGGCACAAGGGATTGTGGGGAGAACGGAGATATTGAGAAAGGGGGGAGGACCTCACTTATGCACAGGGCGCTTTGGGGCATGTCACTGAAGGCTTTAGAAACACCCTTCTTCTGCCCTGATGCTTTTTCTGCAGGAGTCACGCACAACGGCTTCAGGCCTTTAAGAGCCTTGGACATCAGCTTGGTGCCTTTGTCCAGTAGGGCTTGGGAGCATGGGGCAAGGTGATGGTCGAGGTGTGTTGTCTTGTTCCCTGGTCTCCCTGGGTTTGTGTGCCCTCAGCATGGCAGTGGGGAGGAGGGCCCTCTCGACAGGGGTGGTGGGCAGGCCTGTGATGTTGGGAGCTCTAGACTTGTCTGCTTGTCACTTCTGAAGGCCAGTTGTCGGAAATTACACTCTGTGGTCTCTAGACTGAGGAGGAGAGCGTTCTGAACACGTTGCAGCTGGGACCATAGAGAAGGCAGAGACCCAGTACTGTCCCATGGCTGCCCTCCACACTGAGAAGGCAGGAACTTCCCATGCTTTCCCATCACTGTGCCCACACCCCACTGGGAAGACAGGAACCCCATGCTGTCCCATCACTGCCTCCCACTCCACTGAGAAGGCAGGGACCTCATGCTGTCCCATCACTGGCCTTAGTCCTCTACTGCTAAGCCAACAGATGCCCTCTTGGAGAGGATTTGGAAAAGCAGGTGAGATCCAAGACTAGAATAGATTAAAAAAAAAAAAAGGAATATAAGTATGTATTTTAGAGGTAAATTATTGAATCAAATTTGTTTTACTCATGTATTCTCAAAGTGTGAACCTTCTTGAGGCTAATCACACAGAAAGCTACGTTTTCATTGCACATTTCAGTGCCATATAAGCAAATTTATAAAAATAGATGTGTTTAAATTGCTTGACACAAAACCTGGTCTATATAAGGGGCTGAAATAAAAAGTCACCTGCTGGTGTGATATGGGCTAATATATCTAGGAAAGGTCAGAGATATTCTGAAAAGTGGCACACAGATGGAAACATGAGAGTTCTTTAAATTTGAAAGATCAGGAACAGTCCTAAAGCACTGGTGTGGTGAGATCTGAAATTAATTAATGATGACTCTTCTAGAGTCCCGTGGACTGCAAGAAAATTCAGCCAGTCCATCCCAAAGGAGATCGGTCCTGGGTGTTCATTGGAAGGACTGATGTTGAAGCTGAAACTCCAATACTTGGGCCACCTGATGCGAAGAGCTGACTCGTTCGAAAAGACCCTGATGCTGGGGACGATTGCGGGCAGGAGGAGAAGGGGACGACAGAGGATGAGATGATTGGATGGCATCACCGACTCAATGAACATGGGTTTGGGTGGACTCTGGGAGTTGGTGATGGACAGGGAGGCCTGGCGTGGTGCAGTTAGAGTCGGACACGCCTGAGCGACTGAGCTGAACCAAACTTCTAGATTACTATGTTGTTGTTGTTATTGTTGTTTAGTCAGTGAGTTGTGTCCGACTCTTTGCAACCCCATGGACTGTAGCCCTGCCAGGCTTTTCTGTCCATGGGATTTCCTAGGCAAGCAAACTGGAGTGGTTTGCCATTTCCTCCTCCAGGGGATCTTCCTAACTCAGGGATTGAATGCATGTCCCCTGTATTGACAGGCTAATTCTTTATTCTTGAACCACTGGGAAAGCCCTTTTTGGAAATTTTTGGTTATATAAGATAGTCTCTCCCTTACGAGTATCTTGCATTGGCAGTATGTGCAGTGTGGCCAAGGTGGTTACCTGGTCACAAAATCCATGGTCTCTTCTCCCCCTGACATGCAGTAAACTGCATTCCCCAGCCTCTCGTAGAGTCAGGTGTGATTTTGTGCTTGAGTCCCCTGGAAGTGAG
This sequence comes from Neotragus moschatus, assembly GCA_006410615.1. NCBI lineage: Eukaryota > Metazoa > Chordata > Mammalia > Artiodactyla > Bovidae > Neotragus > Neotragus moschatus. The sequence goes on along the minus strand of SJYA01002606.1, from coordinate 713,415 downwards.
CCCCTTCTAGCTGTGGCTGGTACACACCCTGTGAACATGCTGGATGAAGACTGCCCAGACTAACCTGGGAAGCTGTGTGTTGAAGGAGACAGAGTCTCCATATACTTGGGGACCCAAATGAGTGGAAAGGACCACTTGCGTAGTGCTATCACATATGAAGAATTAAGTTTTGATGGTGTTTGGGTCTGGGATCTTATTGATACAGCTGACCTAACTAATCAGTCTAATCTGATATAAGCAAGATATGGTAAACCATTTGACAGAGCACCCCTCAGCTTTTCCCTCATAAGAGTGTCTCTCTTTTCTATTTAAGTCTTATCTTTAGGTATGTGATTGAGGAGGGTAAGAATTAATCTGGGTAACTTTGAAAAAATATTTTAACAGTAGACTCTAAGGCAGTAAGAACTTTGCTCGGATTATATTTTAGTTAGTACAAATACTGTACTTTAGTGTTTCACAGGTATATGGTTTAGAATTTCTGACATGATGTATATTATAATTTTGAACAAATAAGTATATTGTAGATAATGAGAGCCAGATTTCTCATTGTCAGAGAGCAGAATGACAAATAAGGATGCAGACGACTAGAATGAACCCTGCCATCTGTGAACACTTGGGTTTTTAAATATATGTATACAAAGAGAGATCCATAGAAATGGATACAGATGAGTGGCAAGTGGTTATGTGTGCATAGACTTGGATGTCCCAGGCCTGTCCACTGGTGCCCAGGAGACAGTGATACCTCAGTAGCAATGACCACACTTAACTTCAAAAAATCTTGTTTTTAAAATATTCTCCAGTAAAAACCAGCATTCCTTGAACTGATTGCAGACCTGGTGCAGGGAAAGAATGAGACGAGCCTAGACTATCTTTCTAGATTTGGAGAGTAAGGAAGTGTTGAGAAGTGATGGGACTTGATGGAAAAAATATAGGAACCAAGTTGGAGGGTCTTCCAGTGACCATGTCTGGGACAATTTGAGCAAGAAAGAAGGATAAGAATGAATATAACTTGGAGAATAAAAGTAACCCATAGAATGAGGAATCCGTGAATTCACACAGGTACAGATAAGTAATTCAGTGAATAAAAATGTAAATAAGCAAATAAGGAAGGAAGGCCAGCACTCCACCATGGTACAGATGGATTTGGAGAATCACCATTTAGTAGGCATCGTAGCAACAACTGGTTCAGGCAAGAGTGACCTCTGTGTGCTAGAATTAGTGGGTGAAGTTTTGATGGGAAACAGTATTTGCCTAGTTTCAAAGTGTCTCCCTATAAGATATGTATTAATCACAAGAGGAAGTGATAGTGAGTTTCCCATGTAGAAAACTCTGCAGACATCAGCACAAATAGACAGCTTTGGCACAAATAGACATCCTACATCTGATACAAGGCACTGAGAGGAAAGCTTGTTGCTTCTGTGATGTTCTTACCCCAGACACAGAGCCTAAACCGAATCATGTGGACACATCAGACAAATCCAAACTGTAGGTAGTCTGCAAGATACCTTGCCAGTACTCCTCAAAATACTTAAGGAGTTCAGTTCAGTTCAGTCGCTCAGTCGTGTCCGACTCTGCGACCCCATGAAGCGCAGCACGCCAGGCCTCCCTGTCCATCACCAACTCCCAGAGTTCACCCAGACTCACGCCCATCGAGTCAGTGATGCCACCCAGCCATCTCATCCTCTGTCGTCCCCTTCTCCTCCTGCCCCCAATCCCTCCCAGCATCAGAGTCTTTTCCAATGAGTCAACTCTTAGCATAGGTGGCCAAAGTACTGGAGCTTCAGCTTCAGCATCATTCCTTCCAAAGAAATCCCAGGGCTAATCTCCTTCAGAATGGACCGGTTGGATCTCCTTGCAGTCCAAGGGACTCTCAAGAGTCTTCTCCAACACCCCAGTTCAAAAGCATCAATTCTTCGGTGCTCAGCCTTCAAGTACAAGCAACAAAAGACTGACAGGGTTTAAGATTCCAGAGACTAAGGGGCTAAGACAACAAAATACAACATGTGATCCTGATTTGGATCTTGTCCCAGAAAGGGATATTAGTGGATCTGTAGGTGAAATGTGAGTAAGTTCTGTAAGTGAGAATCCCATTGTTGATTTCCTGGTTTTGACCGTTTTACTCTGGTTTTGTATGATATTAACAGAGGAAGCGGGGAAGATGTTATTTGGGAAAATGTTTGTCCTACTTTTGCAATGTTGTCTGTATGAAATTATTTCCAGTGAAGAATTCACAACATAAAGAAATTAGAAATAATTCACATGTAAGTGTCATTACTCATTGCTTGCTATGAAGTGAAGCCTTTCTTTATCGCTTTGGAGGTATAAACTTAAACTTCTTGCATGGTACCTGGGAAGACAGCTGAAGTTAACAGCCACTTAAACTTTCCCGGGAAAATATATAATCCATTGAAACATTTTCCTACAAGAATCTAGACTTACTTGCATGTTCCAGGTGCCTCTCCCTAAGAACCAGTTCATTCTACAGAAACATTCTGTCGAAGTTTTGCACCAGGCACAGCTCTGTAAGGAACGGGTGAATAAGGAACGGCATTTGTCCTCAAGGATGTTACGTGTTACTAGTGGCATTTGGCAGGTTACAGCCAACTTAATTGCATGTGTTTTATGCTACCTGTGCTGAGATAGCTCAGAAGGGAGTATGGGGAACCACTGATGTTACCAGATTCCTTTTGCAAGCAGAAAAGAAAGGACGGAAGAACAAGTGACATTTCAGAAAGATGGGCAGACTGTTCCCTAGGAGAAGATTATCCTCAGTCAAGAGCTCTGCGTAAGTAAGGGAAAACAAATAGGAAAGCTTGGCTTGTTGGAGAACAGCTAGAACAGAGTGGTGAACATTTGCACTGTGGCTGCAGAAAACATGGAAAGAAAACAAAAGCACAGAAGAGGTGTCTCCAGATTGCAGATGTGCTGCTAAGGGATCTGCTCATTCCTTGTGGATAAAGAGTTTGTTTCTGAAAAGAAATGCAGGGAGGAACACTGGTTCAGTTGTTTGATACCAGTTTCTTTTCTCTTTGGAAATAACCGATTGAGCTTCGGGAGTTGTGCGTGCTGGTTTGCCTAATGGGCAGGAGGGGAGAGAGGGAGGCAGTGATCACCTTGGTTCCCAAAGTCACAGGGCCAGCACCCATGGCTGGAGGCCAAGTGTGTGTCCACTTTGGCTGACTCCATGCCCCAGGCATGTAGCGTTGTGTCCGCACGCACAGGCACTGTCTCCATGTGTGTAGAGACAATTACTTGCTTAAATTAAACCTGAGAAACTCATTCTTGGCAAAATTACAGCTGAGGAAGGCCAGAGCTTGATGTTATTTAGTGTCGATTGTAGTCTACTGTGGCCCCCTTTGCCTGCCAAAGCAATAAAGCTATCCTTGTCTACCTCACCCCAAATTCTGTCTCTGAGATTCAGTTCGGCACCAGTGTACAGATAAGCTGAGCTTTCTGCATCATTATCAGGATGTAGAGTAATAAAAAATGCCTACAGCAAAGAAGGATACAACATTCCAAAGACTCAAATTATTTTATCATGGAAAAGGTACATGATATGTATAGGCCTATTCAAAGCACACATAATTTTATATTGTGACCTGATAATATTAGTCACAGATTTCTTCTGCAAACTGAGTAGGGTTTTCCGATGAGTTTTCTCTGATTTGTGTGACCCCTTCCTCTTCTTATTAAGGTGCTTATCCTGGGCAGAACTTGAAATATTCTCAATGGAAATACTAAGGCCTTTTTGGGTGACATTTTGGAAGCTACTTTGAAAGTCTCAGCATTGAGAGTTTTTGTATTTTTGTTAAAATGAAGTCATTTTCCTGGGAGATTGATACTAAAGTCTAAAATAATACAAAGCTATGATAATATGAGGCAAAGCAGTGGGCAGAGAAAGGAGTGGAGGGAGACTCCAGGAGGTGGGGGTCCAGTGAGGCCAGGCCAGTTCTGACACACAGAGGCAGAGAATCAAAGGCAAGCCATTTAGAACCAAGGACTGCATTTGAATGGGCAGCAGCAGAAATCCCCAGTTCTCTAATTAATCATTGTATTTCTAAAGGAATAACTTTGCATTGGGCTTCAGTTTCCTCTGTATTATTAAAAGGATTACCAAGATGATGGGTAAAGATGCTGCCAACCTTGAAATTCAGATATCAGGGCTGAATGTTAAAGTTCAGTCAACAAATTCCCTTCCAGTTTTCCTCTTCAACCCAGATCACATGTAAGAAGTGAAAGTGAGAAGCCAGTTTCAATTTTGAGCCACATCTCATCTTGTGGTTTATTTTCTACCCGAGAGCCTCTTTCACAAAATCTGTATGTGATCCCGGAGGATAACCAACCGGAAGCCTCAGAGTTCCTGATCTTTGTGTCTCCATGAGACAGGAAAGGGCAGAGCACAGCCTTTAAAAGAATGATATAGACATTAAGGATGCTACCTAAACTGGCTAGAGCCAACGGAGTCCAGGTCGGCAGATGAGTCAACTTCCACTAGACCTTGAGCCTCATTCTACACACATTGTTAATACATCAGCCGAACGACACACTCACAGGTGCCGCAACAGTTCTGAGGCTGACCATGAAAGGGCCAAAAGTAGGTGGTGGCCAAATTCCTGGAACTCCCTGCCCCTTTCCCAGAAGAGCTGGAATAATTCTCACACTCATGAGCCTATGGCATTCAGTTCAATTCAGTTCAGTCGCTTAGTCGTGTCTAACTCTTTGCGACCCCATGAATCGCAGCACGCCAGGCCTCCCTGTCGATCACCAACTCCCAGAGTTCACTCAGACTCACGCCCATTGAGTCCGTGATGTCATCCAGCCATCTCATCCCCTGTCGTCCCCTTTTCCTCCTGCCCCCAATCCCTCCCAGCATCAGAGTCTTTTCCAATGAGTCAACTCTTCGCATGAGGTGGCCAAAGTATTGGAGTTTCAGCTTTAGCATCATTCCTTCCAAAGAACACTCAGGGCTGATCTCCTTCAGAACGGACTGGTTGGATCTCCTTGCAGTCCATGGGACTCTCAGGAGTCTTTTCCAACACCACAGTTCACAATCATCAGTTCTTTGGCGCTCAGCCTTCTTCACAGTCCAACTCTCACATCCATATATGACCACAGGAAAAACCATAGCCTTGGCATTACCCAGCCCATAAAAACTAACCATTCGTACCTCTTGCCTTCTGGGATGGCCCACACTCCATCTGTGGAATGTGTTTCTCTCTCACTTTCTAAGTCAGACCAAATTCTGTCTATAGAATGTGTATCTCTCTAAATAAACTCGCTTTCACTTTATTCTGGCTAGTTCTTGAATTCCTTCCTGCTTGAAGTCAAGGACCCTCACTTGGCACCCCATCCCAGGGATTCACTTGAGACCTGGGATGTGACTGTCCTGTAATACCCCATTTTTTTCTGCAACATCATGTTCTCAAATTGTCTCTTATAGATGAGTAATTCAAATAATCACCCAGAGATTTCAGTAAAGTAGCTCTTAACTCTCTGTTTTCTGGGCTAGTTCTGCAGTTCTACAAACTGTCTTAGAACTGAACCCCAGCAGGCTCATTTATCCCCTCTGACAACCCAGTATGAAAAGGCAGAAAGATAGACACTGAAAGATGAACCCTCCAGGTCAGTAGGTGTCCAGTATGCAACTGCAAAAGAGGAGAGAAATACCTTCAGAAGGAATGAAGAGGCTGAGCCTAAGCAGAAACCTTGCCCAGTAGTGGACATATCTAGTGGTGAAAGTAAAGTCCGATGTTATCAAGAACAGTATTGCACAGGAACCTGGAATGTTAGTTCCATGAATCCAGGTAAATTGAAAGTTGTCAAACAGGAAATGGCAAGAGTGAACATCAACATTTTAGGATTCAGTGAACTAAAATGAACAAGAATGGATGAATTTAATTCAGATGACCATTATATCTACTACTGTGGATAAGAATCCTTAGAAGAAATGGAGTAGCCCTCATAGTCAACAAAGGGTCTGAGTGCAGTCTCAAAAACGACAGAATGATCTCTGTTCATTTCCAAGGCAAACCATCTAGTATCACAGTAGTCCAAGTCTGTGCCCCAAACACTAATGCTGAAGAGGCCGAAATTGAACGGTTCTATGAAGACCTACAAGACCTTCTAGAACTAACACCAAAAAAGATATCCCTTTCATCATAGAGGACTGGAATGTAAAAGTAGGAAGTCAAGAGATAACTGGAATAACAGGCAAGTTTGACCTTAGAGTACAGAATGAAGCAGGGCAAAGGCTAACAGAGTTTTGCCAAGAGAACATACTGATATCCAAAGCCTCTTCTAACAACACAAGAGATGGCTCTACACATGGACATTACCAGATGGTCAATACTGAAATCAGATTGATTATATTTGCAGCCAAAGTTGGAGAAGCTCTATGCAGTCAGCAAAAACTAGACCTCCTTGGAGCCGACTGTGGCTCAGATCATGAACTCCTTATTGCAGAATTCAGGATTAAAATGAAGAAAGTAGGGAAAACTACTAGGCCTTTCAGCTGTGACCTAAATCAAATCCCTTATCATTGAAGTGACAAATAGATTCAAGGGATTAGATCTGATAGACAGAATGCTTGAAGAACTATGAACAGAGGTTCATGATGTTGTTTAGGAGGTGGTGATCAAAATCACCCTCAAGAAAAAGAAATGCAAAAAGGCAGAATGGTTGTCTGAGGACGCCTTACAAATAGCTGAGCAAAGAAGAGAAGCAAAAGGCAAAGGGGAAAAGGAAGGATATATATGTCTGAGTGCAGAGTTCCAAAGAATAGCAAGGAGAGATAAGAAAGCCTTCCCAAGTGGACTATGCAGAAAAATCTAGTGAAACAATAGAATGGGAAAGACTAGAGATCTCTTCAAAAAATGGGAAATACAAAGGGAATATTTCATGTAGAGATGGGCACGATAAAGGGCAGAAATGATATGGACATAAGAGAAGCAGAAAATATTAAGAAGAGGTGGCAAGAATACACAGAACTGTACAAAAGAGATCTTAATGACACGGTTATTCATGATGGTGTGGTCACTCACCTAGAGCAAGACATCCTGGAATGCAATGTCAAGTGGACCTTAGGAAGCATTCAGTTCAGTTCAGTTCAGTTCAGTCACTCAGTCGTGTCGGACTATTTACAACCCCATGAATCGCAGCACACCAGGCCTCCCTGTCCATCACCAGCTCCCAGAGTTCACCCAAACCCACGTCCATCGAGTCGGTGATGCTGTCCAGCCATCTCATCCTCTGTCGTCCCCTTCTCCTCCTGCCCCCAATCCCTCCCAGCATCAGAGTCAACTCCAGTGACTCAGCTTCCAATGAGTCAACTCTTTGCATGACGTGGCCAAAGTATTGGAGTTTTAGCCTCAGCATCAGTCTTTCCAATGAACACCCAGGACTGATCTCCTTCAGAATGGACTGGTTGGATCTCCTTGCAGTCCAAGGGGCTCTCAAGAGTCTTCTCCAACACCACAGTTCAAAAGCATTAACTCTTCGGCGCTCAGCTTCCTTCACAGTCCAACTCTCACATCCATACATGACCACTGGAAAAACCATAGCCTTGACTAGATGGACCTTTTTTGGCAAAGTAATGTCTCTGCTTTTGAATATGCTATCTAGGTTGGTCATAACTTTCCTTCCAAGGAGTAAGCGTCTTTTAATTTCATGGCTGCAGTCACCATCTGCAGTTTCTTTGGAGCCCAAAGAAATAAAGACTGACACTGTTTCCAGTGTTTCCCCGTCTATTTCCCATGAAGGGATGGGACCAGATGCCATGATCTTAGTTTTGTGTATGTTAAGTTTTAAGCATTACTACGAACAAAACTGGTAGAGGTAATGGAATTCCAGTTGAGCTGTTTCAGATCCTAAAAGATGATGCTGTTAAAGTGCTGAATTAAGTATGTCAGTGAATTTGGAAGACTTCACAGTGGCCACAGGACTGACAGGTCAGTTATCATTCCAATCCCAAAGAAGAGCAATGCCAAAGAATGTTTTGGCTACTGCACCTCCTGAGAAACATGTATGTAGGTCAAGAAGAAGCAATTAGAAATGGACATGTAACAGTGGACTGGTTCAGAATTGGGAAAGGAGTACATCAAGGCTGTATTTATTGCCCTGGTTATTTAACTTCTATGCAGAGTCCATCCGGAGAAGGCAATGGCAACACACTCCAGTGCTCTTGCCTGGCAAATCCCATGGACGGAGGAGCCTGGTAGGCTGCAGTCCATCGGGTCGCTAGGAGTCNGACTGGTTCAGAATTGGGAAAGGAGTACATCAAGGCTGTATTTATTGCCCTGGTTATTTAACTTCTATGCAGAGTCCATCCGGAGAAGGCAATGGCAACACACTCCAGTGCTCTTGCCTGGCAAATCCCATGGACGGAGGAGCCTGGTAGGCTGCAGTCCATCGGGTCGCTAGGAGTCGGATACGACTGAGCAAGTTCACTTTCACTTTTCACTTTCATGCATTGGAGAAGGAAATGGCACCCCACTCCAATGTTCTTGCCTGGAGATTCCCAGGGATGGAGGAGCCTGGTGGGCTGCCGTCTATGGGGTTGCACAGAGTCGGACACAACTGAAGTGACTTAGCAGCAGCAGCAGCAGCAGAGTCCATCATGTGAAATGCCAGGCTACATGAAGCTCAAGCTGGAACCAAGATTGCTGGGAAACATATAAATAATCTCAGATATGCAGATGACCTCACCACCCTAATGGAAGAAAGCGAAGAGGAACTAAAGAGCCTCTTGTTGAAGATGAAAGAGGGGAGTTAAAAAGCAGGCTTAAATCTCAGCATCTGAAAAACTAAGATCATAGCATTTGGTTCCATCACTTCATGGCAAATAGATGGGGGAGAAATGAAAACAGTGACAGACCCTATTGTCTTGGCTCCAAAATCACTGCAGACTGTGACTGCAGCCATTAAATTAAAAGAGGCTTACTCCTTGGAAGAAAAGCTGTGACAAACCTAGACAGCATATAAAAAGCAGAAGCATCACTTTGTTGACAAAGGAGCATGTCGTCAAAGCTATAGTTTTTTCAGTAATCATGTACAGATATGAGAGGTGGACCATAAAGAAGACTGAGCACCGAAGAATTGATACTTATAAATTGTGGTGATGAGGAAGACTCTTGAGAGTCCCTGAGACTCAGGTACTTCTGTAAAATCTTCCAGGTCATGGATGCTGCAGCCAAAAATCTGAGTTTGGCTCTTTCTTGGTGTCTCATTGGACTCATGAGGATCCTTGAGTAGTCAGGCTGAGGAGCAGGGTTGCTGCGAACATGGGAGTGGGGACCCTCAAGCACCTTTCAAGAGGGTTAGGTTTTCTGACCTCACTGCTGAATCCAGCATCTCCAGACATCCATTTGCTGAAAAGCCACAGGTGTCCACCAGACCTCCAGAAAGCCAGTGGAGACTTCTTGGTGGAAGGACAATGAAGGCCTTGCAAAACGAGGTGTTTGATCTTTGTTCAACATTTCAAATGTTGGTATGTTTTTAAAAGTTTTCCTGGTGAGGTCTGATTTGAAGCCCACTTTTGAGTCTTTATTTGACTCAATGATGAAATTGAAGTTCTGTGAATGCTTTGAGATAAGAGAAAGCAAATAGTATCTTTGAAATATCAGGAGGACTTGACTCACTGGATTTATAGTTTTCATGTTTCAGTCTTAGGTTTCATCTCCATTTCCCAGCTTCTATTTCAGTTTCCAATTTGAGGAATTTTTCTTCCTTTTGAAATAACTAGAAAATTTTATGGGACTGCATACTTAGCTATCTCTGTATAAAATGGTTCGGAAAAAATGTAAAAAATTCATGAATCAGAGAACTCTTATTCTTGGGAAAAAAATATTTGTGGTTTAAGGGAAACCTGATACTTTTGGGCAGAAGGAGAGGAAAGAAGATTGAACAATTACTATTTTTAAAAAATATTTCTCTGAGAGTCTCTCAATACTCTGAACTCAATGTCAGCTACCTTCTGGTCTTTGAGTCACAGCACCCGGAATCTGTCATACAGTTATTTTAAGATCCCACATTACACATTGCATGTGAGTGAAGGTGATCTGATAGCCAGGAGATGGTTAACTAGTGATGGCAGCTGGTCCTGGGTGCAGGCAGTGCAGAGTCTGATGATTTCCCAGATTTGGGATTGTTGATTTGGGTTATGGTATTAGCTGTCAGGTTAGATTTTGCTTTTAATCCTTCCCTTTCTCGTTCTAACCACCCTCATTTCTTGAACTGGGCTGTGAGATCAATAATAAGGACTTGCCTTTCTGCAAATAGCTACGTTCAGACTGGTAACCTGATGTATCTTGTGACTGAAACAGTTATTTTGGGAAATAAGGTGCAGTATGTTCACCTCATCAGGCGATTTGAAACATGGTGTTTTGAAAGATAGTAAATATTCTTTACCTAATGTTGTCACTCTTAAAGACTGGAATAGTTTAAATTTAGATTTTACATACCAGTTTTTCAAAATAGAACCTATTAAAGTGTGAGTAAAATGTATATGAACAATTTTGATAATTATCAACAGTTGCTTGAATCACTGTGCCATGGGTTTTCATAGAATGGTTTCATCCCTGATTAGAAGTGTGAAATTGGAAGAAAGCATGTTCAGTATGTGGGGGCTGCCAACCTGAGTTCCTAGAAAGGGTCTGGTACTTGTCTGTGGGTGCAGCTGTCCTAGAGTAGTCCACCCTGAGCCACTTGTTCCTCGGCCCCCTCTGTGGTTCAGCCTGCTCCTCACCCATCACTGTGCCGCTGCCACGTAACCAGAGCAAAGACCATGGGCTGCTGTGCCGGTGGCGAGAATAATTACAATCCAGAGCCAGTGGTATGTGCAGGGAGGACGCAGGAAGGACCACGTGCCAGGTATAGGAGGGGGTCCCCAGTAATGGAAGGAGGGCCGTGGGTGTGCTCTGGTATAGACTCGGGGTTAGAGGCGCTCTCTATTAATAGCATCGTACCCTTGCTGCACCAGGATCATCGTCCCACCTGCTTTTCATTCCTGGAGGTTTCCACCTCCACTGTAACCTACCCTGCTGCACATGACTGCACATTCAGGGGCAGAGGGTCAGCCTGGGGCATTTAGTTGCCGAAAGCCATTCTGCAGTTTGTATCCTCTGGGGCTCTGGGAGGAAAATCAGTCACAATCTTAGTTTTGGAGATGAGACTTTTCTGTTTCCTTCTGACAGTAAGGATATCGATCAGCTCCTGTGTAGCAAGAGTTGGATGGATTTCTGTTAGGTGTGGGGAATTCCTGTAAAGCTGTTTCTCATTCTATTTGAAAACCAGCCTCTGTTTTCACAGTGGCTGTGAAAGAACACAGTTTGTGTTCTTACCATGGTGCCCCACCCCCGAGTATTTTGCTTTTAGTCTGGAAGAGGACGCAACTCTGGACCTTTATTAGTAGCAATCTCTGGAATGTCGGGGTCACGTTCTATAGATTATAAATGATTGGTAATACAACACAGCTGTATGCCATGAACCTTTCTAATAGTTTACAGACAAAGGGCCCATTTTGCACACGAAGCAACAGATGATATTTATGCAGTGAAGACGTCAGAGTAATCTACTTGCTGTTAGTATTAATATATTTCATATTATCATAGTACCAGTGCACTGACCCAAGTACATTAACAATATTTTCCAACATTTCACTGTCAAGAAGATATGCTATATCCTCAGGATGGGTAAGAGAATTGAGCTTATAATAGTGATTGTTTCACCATTTGGTCAACATAAGCATTAGTGGGAAATCATGTCATCCTAGTTCTTGACTTGACACTTAATGACTTATTTTTCCCGCATATGGCTTCTTTGTGAGAGTCTTATTACATCTTGTGGGTTTTCTTGCCTTTGCCTTCTGGGATGTAGCACATCCCACACTTGGCTGCAGGAAAATCCTCTCACCATCACGTCTGTTGTCCTGTTCTCTGCTCGGTTCTTCGTGTAGCTTCTGAGGACCTTCCATGCTCAAAGCTGACTTTGCAGTGTAGGGGATGAAAGCTTTTCCCTTCTTCTGAGTTCTGTGGCTGGCCTAATAATTAAATTGACGTGAGCCAGGTTAATGGGAGAAAGACAAATTTAATTTCATACGTACACAGTTCCCACAAAGAAATGAGACTCAAAACCAGCCAGATGATCAAGGCTTGTGTACTATTTGAGCTAAGAAAAGCGGTAGGGCTCTGAGGCTTCAAAGGGAAAGAGGGCTTTCACTGGGAGAGGAGAAGAACAAGGTTTGGTAAACACAGTTGCCCTGCATGCAGATAAGTCTCGCAGAGGAAAAAAGTTAATCTCTGGTGGTAGCTGTCTTCTTATTCCTGGCCTCCTTCTAGTTTCTTCTAGGTGGTTAAAGGCGAGGCAGAACCCTTTTCCTGAGACTTCTGGGTTTTGCCTGCCTTCGGTTCAAAATAATCCACAGGCCAAAGTAGCATTATTCTGGGTTGGTTTTTCTGAATCCTCGCAGCAGCTCAGAGGTGATGGCTTCAAATAAATGTTTTTTCTACCCTTCCCCAGACCTTGCTGACCCTGTCTCCCTATTGGTCAGTCCAAGCCCCCCACATTTGCCCTCCCTGTGTCTATCAGCGGCTGGCCCTGTAGTATGGTGGCTTCTCCCTCAGCTACGTGCACCTCATCCTTCAGGTCTCTCACACTTGGCCTCGTCCACCTGCTCTCTGCACTCTCATCTGTACACTTTTAGCTCATCTAAATTTAACCAGGACTCTCTTCTTCGACCTAACTGCTGTGTTCAGTTCAGTCACTCAGTCGTGTCCAACTCTTTGCAGTCCCAGAGACTGCAGCATGCAGGCCCTGTCCATCACCAACTCCCAGAGCTTACTCAGACTCACGTCCGTGGAGTTGGTGAGGCCATCCAACCATCTCCTCCTCTGTGGTTCCCTTCTCCTCTTGCCTTCAGTCTTTCCCAGCATCAGTGTCTTTTCCAGTGAGTCAGTCCTTCGCATCAGGTGGCCACAGTACTGGAGTTTCAGCTTCAGCATCAGTTCTTCCAATGAATATTCAGGTCTGATTTCCTTTAGGATGGACTGATTGGATCTCCTTGCAGTCCAAGGGACTCTTAAGAGTCTTCTCCAACACTACAGTTCAAAAGCATCAATTCTTTCGCACTCAGCTTTCTTTATAGTCCAGTTCTCACATCCATACATGACTATTGGAAAAACCATAGCTTTGACTAGGTGGAACTTTGTCAGCAAAGTGATGTCTCTGCTTTTTAATACTACTGTGTGGTTTTGTACTTTTTCACATGCTACTTCTGGGAGATGTGTTTTATGTCACCTTGAGGCAGGTGTGTTCTCGGTCTTGTCCTTTCTCTGTTCTTGGTGTGTCCTTTAAGATCTTCCTTTTCTACATGGTTTCAGATTTGTCTTTGTTGTGATGGACTCAGTATCCTGGATACTTAAGTCGCTATCCTCTCATTTATCCTAACTGCCACTATTTTAATTCAACATCTTACCATTTGTTACTCGAATTTTTGTAGTCATTTTCCTAACTGGCTTCCTTGATCTGATCTTACCATCAATCCTCTCTTCTGACAGTATGATATTGCTTTAATGCAAATCTTATAACTTGCCTTAAAATATTTGCTAGAAGTGTGCTTGTCTTGGTTTTCTAATAAGAGCCTCATCTGCACTATTCAGTGCAAGTATTTTTTCTACAAAGCCTCTCTGGCTTTCATAGACACTTTCTTTCATGGTCTCATAGCCTCCGCTCCATTTTTGTTAAAATATTTATCATATGTGTGCTCTCATGCATTTCCATGCTTCCTTCTCCTTGACATTAAAAGTGCCTCTTGGATGGAAACCACATCCGCACCTTTCTTGGCATTTCTAACACCTGGCACATCTCCCAGTGTAGAGCTGTTGCGTAAGCGCTGATTCTGAATCTTCTTTCCCCTCTGAACTTGCGTCCCCACTTTCTCTCCTCACAGACTCACTGAAGGAAGGATGGGTGGCAGTCTAAGGATCCTTTTTATTCTCATGCAGAGATCTGGCCTCAACAGTTTTGATGAACGGTGAACCTATTATTCTCATCCTCCCAGACAACCCTTGCTGAAGACTCCACCTCTCTCAGTCTCTTTGTGCTTGATACATTCTGTCTTAATGCCTTGGTTCTTATTTTCTACTTGTTTTAACTTGGTTTAAAACACAGATGTCACCAGAAAGGGGGCGAAACTTTTTTCTTCCCAACTGCAGTCGGAACATTTCCTTGGGCACAGGACATGCTAAATGAATGCTTGGTGAAGCTGTGAATGTGTTAACAAACCATCCTGTGCTATAAAATGAAAAGGAGCAAGGGAAAAAGCCATAAATGATTATTATCTGGCTTTGTGAAAAACAAAAACTAAGTATGAACTTCCAAGGAAAGTTTTCTAGGCATTTTTTTTTAACGCTTCCCTATGAAGAACTCTGATGGGAAGATCTAATAAATAATTAAGCTCTATGTTTCTGAGTGGCTTCTTACCACACAGTGGATGTTTCTTCAGGGGCAGTGCCCGGCTCTCTTTTTGAGCTGAGAACCCATGGGGTATGAAGGTGGTTAGAGCCTGAGTGACATCTGAAGCGATTAAATTTTTGAAATTATTTTTACATATGTATTTTGGCCGTGCTGGGTCTTCATTGCTGTGTGGGCTTTTTCTCTAGTTGTGGCGAGCGGGGTCAACCCTAAAGTTATGGTGTGCGGGCTTCTCAGCGTGGCGGCTGCTGCTTGCAGAGCATGGGCTCGCGGGTATGTGGGCTTTAGCGGTTGCGGGTGCCGGGTTCGAGAGTACGGGCTCAATAGTTGTGGTGCACAGGATTAGTTGCTCTGCGGCATGGGGGATCCTTCAGAATCAGGGACTGAACTCATGTTTCCTGCATTGGCAGGAGGCTTATTTATCATTGAGCTTTCAGGGAAGCAGTGAAACATTTTTTTAATTGAAATACACTAACATTGAGGGCGGGGTTTGTAAAACATTTTCTTCTTTTTTTTTTTTTTAAAAAAAAAAACATTTTATTGTATTTTATATCTCACTTTTTCATCCTTTTTTTGGTGTGTTTTTAATAACTCCATTGAGAATATCATTGACCTAATAATGGCACTTATTTAAATTATGCCTCATGATGAGTTCTGACTGGTATATACTTGAGGAACTATGACCAAAGTTAAGGAAGTGAAGACGTCCATCATCCTGCAAAGTTTCTTTGGGCACCTTGGTAATGGGCTCCTTGCACATTTGTATTCCCATGCCCTGTCTGCACTGATGGGCACTTTCTGGAGTGTTATATACATAAATCATATTGTGTGTACTCTAATTTGTCGGNAAAGTTAAGGAAGTGAAGACGTCCATCATCCTGCAAAGTTTCTTTGGGCACCTTGGTAATGGGCTCCTTGCACATTTGTATTCCCATGCCCTGTCTGCACTGATGGGCACTTTCTGGAGTGTTATATACATAAATCATATTGTGTGTACTCTAATTTGTCGGCATTTTATTCCTTATTTTAGTTTTTGAGATTTATTCATAGTAAAGTGTGTGTCAATAGTTTCTTCTGTTTATTAGTGAATAGTATTGGTATATCCAATACAGTTTGGATATTAAAACTGTGAATTGTGCATTCAGTTGGTATATCCAATTGAATTGAATAGACCAGAGTGTTTTTGCTTATTCATCTGTTGATGGCTGTTTGGCTCTTTGCACAGTTGAGTATTACACAAAGAAGTCTGCTGTGCACATTCACGTACAAGTCTTTGTGTGCACCTATGCTTTCACTTCTCGTGGGTAAATACATGGGGACATATTTTCTGGAACTTATGGCAGGTGTACATTTAACTTCTGAAATAACTAGAATATTTCTCACAGTGGTAGTGCTGGTATGTTCCCACTGGCAACATGAGTGTTTTCGTTCCGCTCATCTATGGCAATACTCTGTGTGGCCAGTCATTTTAATGTTAGCCATTCTCCTAGATGTGCAGTGCATTTTTGTTTGCATGTCTGAATGGAAATGAATGACAAATGATGGTGAGGTGTATTTATGTGATAGTTTTCTAGATGGTTATCATCCTGGTGAGGCATCTGTTCAGATGTCTGGCCTATTATCTTGTTAAGATGTTTATTTTAGAGAATTCCCTATATAATATTGTTTTAAGTTCTTTATCAGATGTATGCTTTCAAATGTTTTGTCTTGACTTGTATATCTTTCAGTGTGTCTTTTTCATCCTCTTATCAGTGATGATGATGGCATCAACCCAATGGATATGAGTTTCAGCAAACTCCAGGAGATAGTGAGGGACAGGAAACCTGGTGTGCTGCGTCCTGGGTCGCAAATTTTCGGACACAGTTTAGAACTGAACTGCTGAGTTCAGTTGCTCAGTCATGTCCTACTCTTTGTGACCTCATGGACTGCAGCACACCAGGCTTCCCTGTCCATCCCCAACTCCTGGAGCTTGGTCAAACACATGTCCATTGAGCCAGTGATGCCATCCAACAATCTCATCCTCTGTTGTCCCCTTCTACTCCTGCCTTTGATCTTTCCCAGCATCAAGATCTTTTCCAATGAGTCAGTTTTTCGCATCAGGTGGCCAACGTATTGGAGTTTCAGCTTCAACATCATTCCTTCCAATGAACTGAACAAGGGATGATTTCCTTTAGGCTGTACTGGTTGGATCTCCTTGCAGTCCAAGGGACTCTCAAGAGTCTTCTCCAACGACACAGTTCAAAAGCATCAGTTCCTCAGTGCTCAACTTTCTTTATAGTCCAACTCTCACAATCATACATGACTACTGGAAAAACCATGGCTTTGATTGGATGGACCTTTGTTGGCAAAGTAATGTCTCTGCTTTTTAATATGCTGTCTAGGATGGTGATAGCTTTACTTCCACAGAAGAAGCATCTTTTAACTTCATGGCTGCAGTCACCATCTGCAGTGATTTTGGAGACCCCAAAGTAAAGTGTGTCATTACTTCCATTGTTTTCCCCATCTATTTGCCATGAAGTGATGGGACTGGATGCCATGATCTTAGTTTTCTGAATGTTGAGCTTTAAGCCAGCTTTCTCACTCTCCCCTTTCTCTTTCACCAAGAGGGTCTTTAGTTCTTTACTTTCTGCCATCAGGGTGGTGTCATCTGCATATCTGAGGTTATTGATATTTCTCCTGGCAATCTTGATTCCAGCTTGTGCTTCATCCTGCCTGGCATTTCTCAATATGTATTCTTCACATAAGTTAAATAAGCAGAGGGACAATATACAGCCTTGACATACTTTCCCAATTTGGAACCAGTCTGTTGTTCCATATCCAGTTCTGTTACTTCTTGACTTGCATATAGATTTCACAGGAGGAAGATCAGGTGGTCTGATATTTCCATCTCTTTAAGAAATTTCCAGTTTATTGTGATCCACATAATCAAAGGCTTTGGTGAAATCAATAAAGCAGAAGTACATGATTTTCTGGAACTCTCTTGCTTTTTCAGTGATCCAGTGGATGTTGGCAATTGGATTTCTGGTTCCTCTGCCTTTTCTAAATCCAGCTTGAACATCTGGAATTTCTAAGGTCACATACTGTTGAAGCCTGGCTTGGAGAACTTTGAGCATTACTTTGCTAGTGTGTGAAATAAGTCCAATTGTTTGGTAGTTTGAACTTTCTTTGGCATTGCCTTTCTTTGGGATTGATATGAAAACTGACCTTTTCCAGTGTTGTGGCCACTGCTGAGTTTTCCAAATGTGCTGACAAATTGAGTGCAGCACGTTCACAGCATCACCTTTCAGGATTTGAAATAGCTCAACTGGAATTCCATCACCTCCACTAGCTTTGTTCTTGGTGAAGCTTCCTAAGGCCCACTTGAGTTCACATTCCAGGATGGCTGGCTCTAGGTGAGTGATCACACCATCGTGGTTATCTTGGTCATGAAGATCTTTTTTGTATAGTTCTTCTGTGTATTCTTGTCACTTCTTCTTATTATCTTCTGCTTGAACTGTAACAACAATCCAATAGTTCTAATCCCGTATTTTTGACAAGTTTTTTGTCTGCTGAATTACCTTTTTACCTTTGTCAAAATCAGTTGTGTTTGAGTTCCCTGAGTCATCCTGCAGATTCCCATTGGCTATGTATTTTACATATGGCAATGTGTATGTTCCCACATTACTCTCTTCTTACATTTCACCCCCTCCTCGCTCCCACCCCACATTCAAGAATCTGTTTTCTTTGTGTTTTCCTTGCCACCAGCAAATGGGTTCATAAGTAGTGTCTTTCTAAATTCCATGTATATGCGTTAGTATACGATACTTGTTTTTCTCTTTCTGACTTACTTCACTCTGTATAATAGGCTCTAGGTTCATCTACCTCATTAGAACTGACTCAAATGCATTCTTTTTTATATCTAAGTAATATTCTATTGTATAAATGTACCACAGCTTATTTACCCATTCATCTGTCAGTGGGCATCTCAGTTGTTTCCTTGTCGTGAAAGTCGCTCAGTAGTGTCCAACTCTTTGCGACCCCATGGACTAAACAGTCCATGGAATTCTCCAGGCTGGAATCCTGGAGTTGGTAGCCTTTCCCTTCTTTAAGGGATCTTCCCAATCCAGGGATCAAACCCAGGTCTCCCGCATTGCAGGCTGATTCTTGACCATGTGAACCCCCAGGGAAGCCCAAGAATACTGGAGTGGGTAGCCTATTCCTTCACCAGCAGATCTTCCTGACCCAGGAATTGAACCGGGGTCTCCTGCATTGCAGGCAGATTCTTTATCAACTGAGCTATCAGGGAAGCCCTAGCTATTGTAAATAGTGCTGCAGTGAACACTGGAGTACATGTGTCTTTTTCAGTTTTGGTTTCACAGGGTATATGCCTAGAAGTGGGATTTCTGGGTTATATGGTGGTTTTATTACTAGGTTTTAAAGCTTAATTTATTTTTAATTGAAGGATAATTGCTTTACAAAATATTTTGGTTTCTGCCAGTTATCAACATGAATTCGCCATAAGTGTACATATATTCCCTCCCTCTTGAACCTCTCTCCCATCTCCTTCCGCATCCACCCCTTTAAGTTGTTACAGAGCCCCTGTTTGAGTTCTTTGAGTCATACAGCAAATTCCTGTTGGCTATCTATTTTACATATGGTAATGTAAGTTTCCATGTAACTCTCCATACATCTCACCGTCTCCTTCCTCCCCACCACTCCATGTCCATAAGTTTGTTCTCTGTATCTCTGTCTCCACTGCTGCCCTGCAAATAATTTCATCAATACCGTCTTTCTAGATTCCATATATATGTGTTAGTAGTACTCTTTCCTGGAAAATCCCATGGATGGAGGAGCCTGGGTAGGCTGCAGTCCATGGGCTTGCAAAGAGTTGGACACGACTGAGCGACTTCACTTTCACTTTTCACTTTCATGCACTGGAGAAGGAAATGAAAACCAACTCCAGTGTTCTTGCCTGGAGAATCCCAGGGACGGGGGAGCCTGGTGGGCTTCCGTCTATGGGGTCGCACAGAGTCAGACATGACTGAAGTGACTTAGCAGCAGCAGCAGTATTTATCTTTCTCTTTCTGACTTGCCTCACTCTGTGTAATAGACTCTAGGTTCATCCAACTCATTAGAACTGACTCAAATACATTTCTTTTTATGATGGAATATTATTCATTGTATATATGTACCGCAGTTTCTTTATCCATTCATCTGTGGATAGACATCTAGGTTGCTTCCATGTTCTAGCTATGGTAAATAGTGCTGCAGTGAACATTGGGGTACATGTGTCTTTTCAATTTTGGTTTCCTCAGGGCATATGCCTAATAGTCGGATTGTTGGGTCACGTGGTAGTTTCATTCCCAGATTTTTAAGGAATCTCCAAACTGTCTTCCATAGTGGCTGTGTCAATTTATATTCCCATCAGCAGTGCCATAAANTAGACATCTAGGTTGCTTCCATGTTCTAGCTATGGTAAATAGTGCTGCAGTGAACATTGGGGTACATGTGTCTTTTCAATTTTGGTTTCCTCAGGGCATATGCCTAATAGTCGGATTGTTGGGTCACGTGGTAGTTTCATTCCCAGATTTTTAAGGAATCTCCAAACTGTCTTCCATAGTGGCTGTGTCAATTTATATTCCCATCAGCAGTGCCATAAAGTTCCCTTTTCTCCATACCCTCTCTGGGATTTATTTTTTGTGGATTTTTTGATAATGGCCATTCTGACTGGTGTGAGGTGATCTCACTGTAGTTTTAATTTGCACTTTTCCAATAATGAGTGTTGTTGAGCATCTTTTCATGTATTTATTAACCAGTATGGCTTCCTTGGAGAAATGTCTGTTTAGGTCTTTTTCCTACATTTTGATTGGGCTCTTTGTTTTTCTGGTATTGAGTTGTATGAGCTGCTTGTATATTTTGGAAATTAATCCTTTGTCTGTTGTTTCATTTGCTATTACTTTCTTCCATTCTGATGGTTGTCTTTTCACCTTCTTTTAGTTTCCTTTGCTGTGCAAAAGCTTTTAAATATAATTATGTCCTGCTTGTTTAGTTTTGCTTTTATTTCCATTACTCTAGGAAGTGGGTTGTGGAGAATCCTGCTGTGATTTATGTCATTGAGTGTTCTTCCTGTGTTTTCCTCTAAGAGTTTTATAGTTTCTGGTTTTACATTTAGGTCTTTAATCCATTTTGAGTTTATATTTGTGTATGGTGTAAGGAAGTGTTCTAATTTCATTCTTTTACATGTAGGTGTCCAGTTTTCACAGCAGCATTAATTGAAGAGACTATTTTTGATCCATTGTATATTTTTGTGTCCTTTGTCAAAAATAATGTACCTGTGGGTGCGTTGGTTTATCTCTGGGCTTTCTATCTTTTTCTTTGATTTATATTGCTGTTTTTTGCCAGTACCATGCTGCCTTGAGAAACAGCCTAAAGGAGTGGAATGAGGAGGGAGGGAGAAGAGATTCAAGAGGGAGGTGGCATAGTTAGTTATACCCATGGGTGATTCATGGTGATCTTTGGCAGAAACCAACACAAGAGTGCAAAGCAATTATCCTTCAATTAAAAATAAATAAATTTAATTATAAAAATAGAAGTTGTACATACATATGATGATATATTACTTAGCCATAAAAAGGATGAAATAATGCCATTTACAGCAACATGGATGGGCCTAGACATTGTCATACTGAATGAAGTAAGTCAAACAGAGAAAGAGAAATATTTGATTATATCCCTTATAAGCAGAATCTTTACATATTGTGTAAATGAACTTATTTACAAAATTAAAATAGAGCCACAGATGTAGAAAACAATCTTACGGTTACCGGGGGAAAGGAGGTGCAATAAATTGGGAGATTGGGATTGACATATACATACTGCTGTATATAAAACAGATAACTAATAAGGACCTACTCTATAGCATATAGCAGAGGGAACTCTCCTCGATACTCTTTAATGATGTATATGAGAAAAGGATCTAAAAAAGTGTGGATATGTACAACTGAATCACTTTCTTGTACAGCAGAAATTAACACAATATTATAAATCGAGTCTACTCCAGTAAAAATTAAAATACATAAGTAGGCAGATAGATAAAAAGAATTTGAAGAAAAACGGTTGTGTTGGGGTCTATTTCTGGATAGTCTGTTCTATTTCACTGCTCTTTTGTCTATCTTTATGACCATTCCACATTATCACAATTACTGTGATTGTTGTGATAGTTTTTGAAATGAGGTAATATTAGTCCTGTGACGTTGTTCTTTTTCAAATGCTCTTTTGGCTTTGCTAGACCTTTTGTATTTCTGTATGAATTTTACAATGTATGTGTCAGTTTCTACAGAGATGCTGAGATTTTGACTGGAATAGCTTTGAGTGTGCAGATTCTTTGGAGAAGGACTAATGGATAAGGGCTAATATTAGCCATGTTCAGTTTTCCAGCCAATGAACGTTGCATGTCGAACCATTTATTTAGGTTTTAAAACTTTTCCTTCACCAATGTTTAATAGTTTCCATTGTTCAGAGCTTTCACATCTTTTGTTATTATCATGTCTTGTTTCTTATTTTTGGATGCTACCATTGGTGTAGATATTTTAGCTGTAATTTCCAATTGATTGTTGCTAAATGTAGAAATCAAACTGGTTTCTGTGTACTGGTCTTGTATCCTGCAGTTTTTGTAAAACTTGTTAGTTCCAGTAGCTTTTTTGTAGAGCTTGGATTTTTCTACAGAGTGAATCATGTTATCTGCAAATAAAGACAGTTGTTACCTTATCCTTTCCAGTCTAAATACTTTTAATTTCTTTTTGTTGACTTATGACACTGACTAGGATCTCTTGTTCAGTGTTGGGAAGTGGTGAGAATACTGTCTTTGTCTTATTCCTGATTTTAGAAGGATAGAGTTGGTCTTTTTACCGTTAGTCATAATGTTTATATTAGGTATTCATAGGTGCTATTTATTAGATTGAAGTTCTTCTCTATTGATAGTTTGTGGAGTTTTTTCAATGAAGAATGGATGTTGAAATTTGTTAAAATTGTTTCCTCTTTATCTGTTGGGATGATAATATGATTTTTTCTTTTGTTAACATGTTGGATTACATTGATCAATTTAAAAATAGTAAACTTACCTTGGATTGCTGAGGTAAGCTCAACTTGGTCAAGGTGTATTATATTTTATATATAATTGAATTTGATTTGTTAAAAATGTGGTTGAAAATTTCACATGAAATTTCAGCATAGATATTGATCTGCAGTTTTCTATTCTTGTGGTTTCTCTGTCAGATTTGGGTATCAGGGTAATTTTGACCTCAGAAATAAGCTGGGAATCATGTCTACTTGTTAATTTTCTGGAAGAGTTTGCCTAGAATTCATATTAATCCATCCTTTTATGTTTGGTAGAATTCAGAATTGAAACAATAATCTTTGTGAGGAAGTTTTTTAACTAAAATTTTGATTTCCTCAATAGATGTAGGGTTTTTCATGTTATCTATTGTTTCTTGACTAAGTGTTGATAGTTGTGTCTTTGAAAAATTTGACCATTTCATCTGAGTTGTGGAATATATCAGTGAATTCGTTGATGAAATTCCCTTATTTTTTAAAACAAATGTAGACCCTAAGATGATGTCAGATACTTACTTTACTTCTTAAGGAGTCAGCTTCTGGTTTCATTGTACTATTTTGTTTTTGTTTCCTATTTCATCGATTTCTAGTTTAATCTTTGTTATTCTCTTTCTTCTACTTACTTTGGCTCTCACTTGATCTTTCTTTTGCCCACTATTTTAAGGTAAGAGCAAAGGAAATTGATTTGAAAACTTATTTTCTAAAAAACGACCTTCAGTGATATGGTTTTTTAAGGCTTCTTTAATAGCCCCCAGAATTCTAATANTCGATTTCTAGTTTAATCTTTGTTATTCTCTTTCTTCTACTTACTTTGGCTCTCACTTGATCTTTCTTTTGCCCACTATTTTAAGGTAAGAGCAAAGGAAATTGATTTGAAAACTTATTTTCTAAAAAACGACCTTCAGTGATATGGTTTTTTAAGGCTTCTTTAATAGCCCCCAGAATTCTAATATGGTATGTTTTCATTTTCATTCAGTTCAAAAAGCTTTATTATACTTTTAAATTTTACTTTTTTTCCCTCTATAATTTCTATTGCTGTCTTCTATCTCACTAGCTTTCTTCTGCAGTGTCTAGGCTGCAGTTATTCCCATCTACATATTTTTAACCTCAGATATAGTTATTTTCATTTCTGAAAGTTCAGTCGTTTTTATTTCCTGATGGTGGTTTAGTTGCTAAGTTGGGTCCGACTCTTGGGACCCCATGGACTGTAGTCTGCCGAGCTCCTCTGTCTGTGGGATTCTCCAGGCAAGAAAACTGGAGTGGGTTGCCATATCCTTCTCCAGGGGATCTTCCCAACCCATGAATTGAACCCAGGTCTCCTCNGTATGGCAAAATGAATACAGTATTGTAAAGCAAAACAAACTAAAAAAATAAAAATTAAAAAAAAAAAAGAAAACTTATTTTCTGAAAAAGACCTCCAGTGATATGGTTTTTTAAGGCTTCTTTAATAGCCCCCATAATTCTAATATGGTATGTTTTCATTTTCATTCAGTTCAAAAAGCTTTATTATACTTTTTAATTTTACTTTTTTCCCTCTGTAATTTCTATTGCTATGTCTTCTATTTCACTAGCTTTCTTTTGCAGTGTCTAGGCTGCAGTTATTCCCATCTACATATTTTTAACCTCGGATATAGTTATTTTCATTTCTGAAAGTTCAGTCTTTTTTATGTCCTGATGGTGGTTTAGTTGCTAAGTTGGGTCCGACTCTTGGGACCCCATGGACTGTAGTCTGCCAAGCTCCTCTGTCCGTGGGATTTTCCAGGCAAGAATACTGGAGTGGGTTGCCATATCCTTCTCCAGGGGATCTTCCCAACCCATGAATTGAACCCAGGTCTCCTCCACTGCAGGCAAATTCCGTACTGACTGAGCTATGAGGGCAGCCATTTTATGTCCTACATGTCTCCTAAGTTTTTGTGTTATTAGAGTTATGATAACTTTTTAAATGTCTTTTTCATATAATCCTAGTGTTTTTTTTTTTTTTTTGAGTTCTGAGTCTGTCCCCTTTTGATTCATTGATATATCCTGATTATCGGTTGTAAATATGTTCTTGCCCAGTAATCATTGTTGGGAATCAAGACATTATGAATTTTAACTTGCTTGAGTGCTTGATATTTTTGTCTTTCTGTAACTATTCTTGGGCTTTGTTCTGGGACACTTAAATTCTTTGGAAACTGCTTTATCCTTCAGAGTCTTGCTTTTACTGTTGATTAGGCAGAAGTGGAGCATTGTTCAGTCTAGGTTTAGTTATTCCCCATGATTGAGGAAAGGCCTTGTGAATGGACCACTGAATCTGGCTCTGATGGAGTAGTCACTGCTCATTCCTAACTCTGGAACTTAAAAAGAAGCTCATTCCTGGTTTCTTTTTGTGCGCACGGTAAGTGTCCGACTCTTTGTGACCCCATGGACTGTAGCCTGCCAGGTTTCTCTGTTCATTGGTTTCTCCATGGAAGAATACTGGACTGGGTTGCCATGCCCTCCTCCAAGGGATCTTCCCTACCCAGGGATTAAACCAGTGTTTCTTAAGACTTTTGCATTGGCAGGTGTGTCCTAGTGGTAACACGAGGACTAGCTGGGAAGTCCCAAGTTCATTTTTAAACCATCAGTCCATCCAAAAGCATATCAGTCTGGATGTTCATTGGAAGGACTGATGCTAAAGCTGAAACTCCAATATTTTGGCCACCTTATGCGAAGAATTGACTCATTGGGAAAGACTCTGATGCTGGAAGGGATTGGGGGAAGGAGGAGAAGGGGACGACAGAGGATGAGATGGCTGGATGGCATCACTGACTCTA
The DNA here is from genome assembly GCA_006410615.1 of Neotragus moschatus. Taxonomy (NCBI): domain Eukaryota; kingdom Metazoa; phylum Chordata; class Mammalia; order Artiodactyla; family Bovidae; genus Neotragus; species Neotragus moschatus. The sequence continues at coordinate 688,066 of SJYA01002606.1, read as the reverse complement.
TGGACATGAGTTTGAGTAAACTCCGGGAGTTGATGATGGACAGGGAAGCCTGGCGTGCTATGATTCATGGGGTCGGAAAGAGTNCCTGCTAGTTAGGGGCAAAGCTGGAACTCAGACCTCACCCCTGCAGCTTTTTGCTCCTGTGGGCAGTTTTTGGAACATGGAGTATATGTTTCTTCATTTAGGTGGGAACTGGGAGTCACCTGGGAGGTAGTCACTATTAGGAGGTCACATCGTAAGTCAGGTTTTCCTGCTTTTGTCCCAGGCCTTGCCCACATTCTGAGGCCCTGCTCCCTTGTAAGAATTTACCTGCTTTCTGCCAGCCAGTAATGGGGAGGCTTATGGGAATCCACGTAGACATTTTCTTCAAAATATAGGGAAATGGTCGGTTTCCCTGTGAGTGGGAAGAGGCAAGGGGGTAAGGAAACACTCATTCCAAAATTTAATACCAACCTTCTTGAGAACATTGTTAGTATGAAGGTGGTGGCGGGCTTTCATACACTACAGTAACTATGCCTGAGTAACTATGCCGAGTAACTATGCCTGAGCAAAAGAAGAGGAATGTAGAAGCCGGGGATGAGACTTTAGCACCATACGTTATATAGACAAACCTAAGGGTGAAATAGTTGAGTCAGTGATGCAGTAAGTCTTCCCAAGGCGAGAGCACAAGAACTCAGGAAGTATTCAGGGAAGACCAAAGTGAGGCTGCAAGTAATTTTGATGGTAGATACTTTGCCACACACTGTGATGACTTTAAAACAAATGTTCTTTTACTTCACTAGAAATATGTTTTCCAAGTTGCAAGGCCTGGGAGTGTCTGACACTAATTAGAACCAACATAAACTTACGGTTTCTGTTTTCTAATGTGGAACGTTACCTGTATCCTGACACTTGAAAACTCTGGAATGGCCGAGACAAAAGGACTGTCTTAGATGTTCTGACTTCACATATGCTCAGTGTGGATGCAGAAGAAGTGGAATCACTTTGCTGGTCAGATGTAACAACTGAGATCTGATAATATGCTCACATTCCCCATATGGGGAGTCAAAATATCACTTGGGATATTATTTATATTTTTAACAATCTGATTTTGAGGAGAAATGGCCTTTTAAAAGCATATATTGATTTTTTTTTCCCCTTATAGAAGAGATGGAAGACAAATATATCGTCCTATCACCTTGATTCATTTAGGGTGCATGCATCTTAAAAGTCTAATTTCTGGACCAAATGATGGATGAATCTAGGATGATTGGATTCAGGTAAGGCTAATATTAGAAATGCTGATGGTTGGCTGGTTGGTTGATTTCAATTGCCTCCAAAAGATTTAAGGCAGCTTGCAAAAATACATAATGAACAATGCAGTTTTTAAAGGAGATTTGAAATTAGGTATAAAGCAAAAGCAAGGGTAGAAAATGATATGAAGCCAAGGGGGGAGGCTGATTGTAAACCCACATGCATTCATGGTACTACAAGTACAGGAGGAAGGACAGGCATTTGGCACAGAGAAGACGGTCCAGCCATTCAGTAAGAGTGTGGTTTCCTGGAGGCCTGAGGAAACCCTCTGTGGGCCCCATGAAGAGGCCAGCCTTCTGCATTGCCACAGCTCTCGGCCCTGGATTCCGAAGCAGGAAAGCTGTCCTTGTGACATTGATCACTGTGACCACCACTTGAACATTCCCTGTGTCCAGCTGTAGNGCAGAGAAGACGGTCCAGCCATTCAGTAAGAGTGTGGTTTCCTGGAGGCCTGAGGAAACCCTCTGTGGGCCCCATGAAGAGGCCAGCCTTCTGCATTGCCACAGCTCTCGGCCCTGGATTCCGAAGCAGGAAAGCTGTCCTTGTGACATTGATCACTGTGACCACCACTTGAACATTCCCTGTGTCCAGCTGTAGGGAAGGTTTGTGTCAGTAGCTAACCAGGGTTAGCTGCTAGTACATGGTTTGTTCTCCACTCTGTTTGACCTCTAAGACCTTGCTTTTAACCACCATTGCTGTAAATGAAGAAAGATGCAGAACATTTTAGTCTGGAAGGGAAGCAGCCTCTCTGCTTGACATATTCAATGGGAAGCTTGGGTTGACCTACAAGTGACTTTCTCTCTAAAGTAGAATTGGATCATTGCGTCTGGCAGGATGGTTCCCATGACAGGGTTGTTTCATGCTGTGTGGCTCTGGGGTGTGTTTTGGGCCGCCCTCGACAGATGGCTCTTCCCAGGGAGGGTTTAGTCCCATTGAAGTGCTCGGAAGGTAGCAGGAATGATAAAGTGCCTGAAAGCTATGCCTTAGGACTTTCTCTCGAGAAACAGAACCAATAGGAGGTAGACAAACAGAGAAATTTAAATAACTGGCCTGTGTGATCGCAGAGGTGGCAAGTCTAAATCTGTGGGTAGGCAGCAGCTGAGACCCACAGAAAGGGTGATGCTGCAGCTTGAGTCCCAAGGCCTTCTTCAGGCAGCTCGTCCTCTCTGGGAACTTCTGTCTTTTCTTTTAAGGCTTGAAATGATTTCATGAGTCCTCCCTACATTATGGGGGGGGAAGGGTCCTCTGCTTTACTCCAGTACTCTTGCCTGGCAAATCCCATGGACGGAGGAGCCTGGTAGACTGCAGTCCATGAGGTCGCTAGGAGTCGGACACGAGTGAGTGACTTCATTTTCACTTTTCACTTTCATGCATTGGAGAAGGAAACGGCAACCCACTCCAGTGTTCTTGCCTGGAGAATCCCAGGGACGGAGGAGCCTGGTGAGCTGCCGTCTCTGGGGTCGCACAGAGTTGGACATGACTGAAGCGATTTAGCAGCAGTAGCTCCTTTACTCAAGGTCTACTGATTGAAATGTTAATCTCATCTGATAAATACTTTCACTGAAACATCAAGACGTGTTTGACCACAGATCTGGGCAGCTTAGCTTAGCTGAAACAGAATCGGCCATCACACCATGTTATCAAAGGAATGGAGGGGCAAGGCTAAGGTCACCCCGTAGAATGAAGATGGGCTGGCTGCTAGGGCAGGAGCCTGTTTACTGCACACGTTTGAGTTGCATCTTAGTGACGGGAGCTCTGTTTGTGCCCTGGTGCTCTGGAGTGAATAACCAGGCATGAGGGGAGCTGATGACGGGAGCAGATGTTCTGAGGTCAGAGAGGGCTCTCTGCCTTGGGCCCTGGACAGGGTGCTGTCCTCAGCGTAGGAAGCCTTCTAGAAACAGTGAGATTGGCTCTGGGCTCTTTTAGAGGGAACTGTTTGTGGCTCTGGGTGAGAATCCAGATCCAGTTCTACTGTTTGAGAATGTTTTGTTTGAGATTTTNTCAGAGAGGGCTCTCTGCCTTGGGCCCTGGACAGGGTGCTGTCCTCAGCGTAGGAAGCCTTCTAGAAACAGTGAGATTGGCTCTGGGCTCTTTTAGAGGGAACTGTTTGTGGCTCTGGGTGAGAATCCAGATCCAGTTCTACTGTTTGAGAATGTTTTGTTTGAGATTTTGTGGTTTTCAAAAATTCAACGTTGTCTTTCCAAAACAAACTGAATCAGTGTACCCAAAATGGAAAGATAAATAGCCACACCTGGATTTGAAAATGGCAAGGCATGGGGAGTTGGGGGCAAACAGGGTGAATGTACAAGAGACGCTACATCATACGGCGGTATGGTTAACCAGATCAGAGTGAGATTCTGATGTGTACCTGTGAATTCTCAAGAGCCAGGGAGTGCGATTCCCACTGTTTTATTCTGAAAGTTCAGAGAGGGTATTTTAGAAATGTGATGTCAGCCAGTGCTTATCCTAATGAGGTCAAAAATTGCAGTGGACAGTGACACCACCGTGAGTAAGGGGCTTAGAAGCAGTCACCACAAAGCAGAGAGCTTTCCCAGGTGAAAGAGTTTATGTGTTCATTTTGTTGTTCAGACTGTGTGACAAGATCAGTAATCACCCCCTGTCCTGTGCGGCGGCATTGGTTTCATTGCTGAGGATGCAGAAGTCCTGGCCTCCATACAGATCCTCCATGTGGGCTTCTGTGGCAGTGGAGAAAGCAACCTTAGCAGAACTGCCCTCTGCTTCGAGCGGAGGCTTTTGCCATTATTCCTGTGAACTCACACCAGGATTTCATGGGTTTCCACTTAGGGAAATTCTATAAACCCTGTGCCTTTCTGGTTCTTGCTTTTGGCCTCAGCAAAGTGCAATTCCATTACAGAGAGAGAGCCATGACTGCCCAAGTGCCCTGGAACTGACCCTGTGCTTCCAGGAACCGGAGCTCCAGCAAGGCCATTTCCTCAGAGTGCATACCCTCACACTGCTGCAGGACCCACTGTTCGTTAGTATTTCCCTCTCTTTCTCTCCCTTCCCCCAGCTGTCTGTCTCTCTTGTTCTTTCCTTCTCAAATAAAATGAGGGTCTGGAGAAACCTGGGTAAAATGTTGCCATGGCCTCTCCATTCTGGAGTCAGTTCATTGTCAACACCCTGAGATTTTAATACTGGCTAAGATCACATTCCCAAGAACCTGAATGGGGTAACAAACTGTGAGCCAGTTAATTTAAAATAAGAAACTGTCAGTAGACTAAGCCTAGAAGTCCATTTGGCCAGCTGGTTCTCTCCATGTGTTCAGCCTTCCAAGAAGCCAGGTCATAATGAGACCTTTGCTTTGGTGGATAAAGCAATCAAAATAATTGAGTGGGTCTTGTGAAAAAGTTTTATGAGAGGCTGAATGAATGTTTGCGAGGACTGTCCACTCCAGGGATGGCTTCACCAGCCCCTGTTTAATTCTGCTCTCAGTGTTTCCCAAGTGGCTCACTGGTAAAGAGTCCACTAGCAATGCAGAAGACATGGGTTTGATCCCTGGGTTAGGAAAACTCCCTGGAGGAGGAAATGCCAACCCACTCCAGTATTCGTGCCTAGAGAATCCCATGGACAATGGAGCATGGCAAGCTATAGTCCACGGGGTCTCAAAGAGTTGCACTTGACTGTCTGAGCCTGCATGTGCACCTCTGCTCTTACTTTTGTTTTGGAATGTGTTTCCTTGGTGCAAGACCTCGTTTGTCATTTATCTTTGGATACGTTAATAGTACCAGCTGATCAAATTGCTAGGATACTCTGTGAGAGCAAACCCTAGTGCTCAGTTAGGATATACAGTCTTGACCTACTCATGAACTGATGGTAGTTTAGGTGGTAGATACTTTTCCCGATGCCCTAGTAACCCTCCATGTGCTGATGTCTGGATGAAAGTCGAAGTGGCTTTGTGAGTCAACACTTTGTAAAAATTTTATGTATTTATGTTTGGCTGTGCTGCGTCTTCTCTGCTGTGAGGGCTTGTGTTTAGTTGTGGTGACCGGGGGCGACTCTCCCTTTGTGGTGCGTGGGCTTCTCACTGCGGTGGCCTCTCTTGTTGTCGAGCTCGGCCTCCAGGGTGCGTGAGCTTCAGTAGTTGCCGGATGTGAGCTCAGTAGGTGCGGCTCCTGGGCTCTAGAGCACAGGATCAGTAGTTGTGGCACACGGGCTTAGTGTGGCACTCGGGCTGAGTTAGTGTGGCACACGGGCCTAGTTGCTCCGGGGCACGTGGGACCTTCCCAGACTGGAATCGGACCTGTGTCCCTGGCATTGGTAGATGGAGTCTTATAACCAAGCCACCAGGGAAACCGATGAGTCAACTTTAAAGTAAATAAGCAAGATTCACAGCAAAGAGATACTTAATAAAAACATGATACTCTATGTTAATGTGCCATTTCCATTTTGGTTCACTTTAATAGAAATTGTCGTTTTCCGTCTTTGGAATAACGAAAGAAAACTGTTCTGCCTTCCCCTCCTTCTTCGAGATCCCAGGAAATTGGGTGGGTATTTTGACTTACAGTTTGAGCCTTGGGATTCAGGTAAGCACATAAGTGGTATCTCCAAAGTTTGGGGGAGAAAGCCCTTTTCCCTGGGCTGTGGAATGATTTGGAAGAGGCCAGAGCCCATGGCTTCATGTTTTGGGGTATTTTCCTCTATCGCAGAAAGCACATTTTTAGGGAAGGATGTCTATGATAAATGTACCGTTACTAAGATGTCAGTGAGTGAGAAGACATAAAAGTTATCATTTCTAAATAAATAAGCAGTGTTTGTATTATCCCTTCTATGGATGTTTGAATTTAAATAGTCCATGTTTGAAATAAGCTAAAACAATGGGATTCTGACTGGGGACTTGGAACATCTTCCAGCTAGGTGGTGTGCATGGTGGGGATATTTTGAGGGCAGGATAACATTTTATCCCTGAGATTGCACTGTTTCCTACCAAGCACTTTGAAGTAAAAGTCTTCATTTTTACAGGTTTTAGGTGAGGCTGCAGATAAAGTAATCTAGAGGCTGAAGAAGCAACTAGGCTAAAATGAATGACTATTATTCCTGCATCACTGGTCCAGTTAGGGAAAAGTCCTTCCCAGAGCAGGGTGGACATGTAGTACCACTATGTGTGCCCACGCAGGCAAGCCTAACTGGAATGGGCCTAAGCCTATTATCTAGTTAATATTATTTAGGTACAAAATGTATCTTTGATTAAAGTCACTGTAATTTTAAAAATATTTCTAAGAGAGAAAGAAACATGCATTAGAAGAAAAATGTTCAAATGTAGTGTTTGGTATAATATGGGGGGCTTCCCTGGTGGCTCAGACAGTAATGAATCTGCCTGCAATGTGGGACACCTGGGTTTGATCCCTGGATTGGGAAGATCCCCTGGAGAAGGAAAGGCTACCCACTCCATTATTTTTGCCTGGAGAATTCCATAGACAGAGGAGCCTGGCGGGTTACAGTCCAAGGGGTTACAAAGAGTCAGACACAACTGAGTGATTAACACTCTCACTTGGTATAATGTGGAAATCGTAAACATTTATTTCATCATTTATTTATTATTTGATTAATGCTAATTGTGCCTACAGCTATTAGTAAGGCATAAACTTGAAATTTAAATGATGATATTAGCAAGTTTTATTTACTTTAACTTGTTATAGATGTTCAACCATGGAGAATTGGGAGGGTATGCCTAAGAAGTTGAAATTCAAGATACTAAGATGGAATAGCTCACCAAGAATAAGTTTCTTTTATGTTTATTTTAATTCAGCTTAAAACCCATTTCTGGTAAAGAATGGTAGGGGTGTGTGCATTCAGCCACAGTGCTCTGTGTCTCTGGTCTGTCCAGTAGTTTTAATTCTACTAAGTTCTGTATGGTTGTAGAGTTACCTCTGCCAGTTCCAGGCAGGTGGGAGCCTGTGCACTCTGGTTTCATCAGATGGACAGATAGTGGCAGTGAATCAGGTTCCGCCATCACAGGCAGACCAGGAGCAGAGGCAGAAATGAGAGGAGAGCAGTGAAACCTGGGAGAGCAGTGAAACTTTAGAAAGTGGATTTCATGTAACTCAGTCAACTGTAGTCTCAAAGAGAACTGAAACTTTGTTAAGGAAGAATAGGTGGCAGCTGTTGTTAGAGTTCATTACTTAACAATACTGGCAGCTTTGAGAGGTGGGCTCCTTGTTCATCTCTCACAGTGAGTCTGTAAGTGCTGTAGTTAATTGTCTTGTGTTTTTCTCAGAGATGCTTTCCATACTGTCTCTGCTTGTGTGGACCTCTTGTGAAACACACATTCATCACCCCCTACCCTGCCCTCCCCCCCACACACAGAGGCACAGAGGAGACAGCGGAGGAGGAAAGGGTTCAGAGCCGCTTCTGGATGAGCAGCATCTTCCTGGAGGCCCAGGGTGGTGGTGAACTGAAGTAATCTGGGCACAGCTTCTTAGGAACCAACCTGCTGCTCTTGAATAGGGCAGGGCACTGAATCAAATTGAAGCTTTGGTTTTACAAGCTGCAAGGATCTGCAGCAGTCTTTTTGTTGTTGTTGTTGATGTTGTTCAGAACATTGGGAAAAGAAATTGCGGTGCCATGAGAAAGCAAGTCCTCGTCTCAGCTGAACCCAGGGGTCTCCACTGTAATTTAATACTCAGTGCCTCACTAAGAGACCCAGGACTCCTGAGATTTCTGAAACCACGAGTAATTATTTCAAGGGAAGGTTTGATAAATTGGATCCTGCCTATTCCAGTGAGAAGGAAGGCAGAGTTGTAAACAGAACACTGTTAACTCTTTGAGGCAACTTGGGTCCTTTTACTATGTTACACTCTTGAAACAGTAAGTGGTCTAAAAGCCAGCCCACCCATTCTTTTATGCAGGAGAGTAGTATTGGTCCTCTAACCCTTGCCTTTGTATCTTCCAGTGAAATCCTTGCCCATAATTTTGCAGCTGTGCACTGGTTCTAATTTCACTATTTTAGGTCCTTAATTGATAAGATACTAAAAGATGAACTCCTCAGGTTGGTAGTTGCCAAATATGCTACTGGAGAAGACTAGAGAAATAGCTCCAAAAATAATGAATTGGTGCAGCCGAAACAAAAAACAACAGCCAGTGGTGTATGTAACTGGTGATGGAAGTAAAATCCCATGCTGTAAAGAACAGTATTGCATGGGAACTAGGAATGGTAGGTCCATGAATTAAGGTAAATTGGAAGTGGTCAAACAGAAGATGGCAACAGTGAACATTGATATCTTAGGAATCAGTGAACTAAAATGGACTAGAATAGCTGAATTTAAATCAGATGACCATTATATCTACTACTGTGGGCAAGAATCCCTTAGAAGAAATGGAGTAGCTCTCGTAGTCAAAAGAAGAGTCCAAAATGCAGTACTAGGGTGCAGTCTCAAAAACAGCAGAATGATCTCTGTTCATTTCTAAGCCAAACAATTCATTGTCACAGTAATCGAAGCCTATGCCCCGACTCCTGATGCCTGAGAAGCTGAATTGAATGGTTCTATGAAGACCTACAAGACCTTCTAGAAGTAACACCAAAAAAGAATGTCCTTTTCATCATAGGGGACTGGAATGCAAAAGTAGTAAGTCAACAGATACCTGGAGTAACAGGCAAGTTTGTCCTTGGAGTATAAAATGAAGCAGGACAAAGGCTAACAGAATTTTGTTAAGAGAACACACTGGCCATAACAAAAACTCTTCTAACAACACAAGTGATGCCTCTACACATGGGCATCACCCAATGGTCAATATAGAAACCAGACTGATCATATTCTTTGTACCTGAAGATGGAGAAGCTCTATACAGTCAGAAAAATCAAGATCGTGAGCTGACTGTGGCTCAGATCATGAATTCCTTATTGCAAAATCTGAGACTTAAATTGTAGAAAGTAGGGAAAACCACTGGAACATCCAGGTATGACCTTAATCAATTCCCTTATGATTATGCAGTGGAAGTGACAAATACATTCAAGGGATTAGATCTGATAGACAGAGTGCCTGAAAAACTACGGGATAGGGGGTCAAAGCATTCTACAGGAGGCTGTAACCAAAACCATCTCCAAGAAAAGAAATGCAAAAGGCAAAATGGTTGTTTGAGTAGGAGGCCTTACAAATACTGAAAAAAGATAAACAAAAGGCAAAGGAGAGAAAAAAAAATGTATATATCTACATTCAAATATATATATATCTGAATGCAGAGTTCCGAAGAATAGCAAGGAGAGATAAGAACGCCTTCCAAAGTGAACAATGCAGAGAAATAGAGGAAAACAGTAGAATGAGAAAGACTAGAGATCTCTTCAAGAAAATAAGAGATACCGAGGAATTTTTCATGCAAAGATGGGCACAATAAAGGACAGAAATAGTATGGACCTAATGAAGTAGAAAATACTAAGAAGAGTTGCAAAAATACACAGAAGAACTATACAAAAATGATCTTAATGTCCCAGATAACCATGATTGTGTGATCACTCACCTAGAGCCAGACATCATGACGTGTGAAGTCAAGTGGGCCTTAGGAAGCATCACTATGACCAAAGCTAGTGGAGGTGATGGAATTCCAACTGAGCTATTTCAAATCCTAAAAGATGATGCTGTGAAAGTACTGCACTCAGTATTCCAGCAAATTAGGAATACTCAGCTGCGACCACAGGATGGGAAAAGATCAGTTTTCATTCCAATCCCAAAGAAAGGCAATGTCAAAGAATGTTCAAAATTACCACACAATTGCACTCATCTCACACATTAGCAAAGTAATGCTGAAGATTCTCCNTACTGCACTCAGTATTCCAGCAAATTAGGAATACTCAGCTGCGACCACAGGATGGGAAAAGATCAGTTTTCATTCCAATCCCAAAGAAAGGCAATGTCAAAGAATGTTCAAAATTACCACACAATTGCACTCATCTCACACATTAGCAAAGTAATGCTGAAGATTCTCCAAACTAGCCTTCAACAGTATGTGAACTGAGAACTTCCAGATGTCCCAACTGGATTTAGAAAAGGCAGAGGAATGAGATCAAATTGCCAGCATCCAAAGGATTATAGAAAAAGCAAAGGAATTCCAGAAAAACATCTACCTCTGCGTTATTTACTATGCCAAAGCCTTTGACTGTATGGATCACAACAAACTGTGGAAAATTCTTAAAGAGATGGGAATACTGAAAGTTTGCTGCAGTGAGCTGTGAACAACACTGGGATTTGTGGCCTCTGGAGTGAGAGGAATTTGATGTGGGGCCAGTGACAAGCCTTGATCGCTCAGAACTTTTTGGGTAATAAAGTTTTATTAAACTATAAAAGAGATAGAGATAGCTTTGGACATAGACGTTAGAAAGGGATTGAAGGAGTGCCTCCTTACTAGTTTTAGCAACTACTTATAAACCTGTTAGCAAGCTTCTGATTAGAGAACGGAAATGCTCAAAACTCCGAGAGTTACACCAGGCCCCTCACTTACAACATGCATTTTGAGATATCACTGGCACAAGGTGAGTCATCCCTGGCCATAAAACACTTGTCATGAAATCTTAAAAAATGGGACACCAGAGCACCTTACCTGCCTCTTGACAAATGTGTATGCAGGTCAAGAAGGAATGATTAGAACTGGACATGGAGCATAGGACTGGTTGAAAATTGGGAAACAAGCCAATTATACAGAGTGAAGTAAGCCAGAAAGAAAAGCACCAATACAGTATACTATCTCATATATATGNTGCCCTCTTGCAACATCTACCATCTTACTTGGGTTTCTCTTACCTTGGGATATCTCTTCACGGCCGCTCCAGTAAAGTGCAGCTGCTGCTCCTTACCTTGGATGAGGGGTATCTCCACACCACCGCCCTTCCTGACCTTCAACATGGGATAGCTCTTCTAGGCCCTCCTGCTCCTGTGTAGCCACAGCTTCTTGGACGTTGGGTTGTTCCTCCCAGCTGCTGCCCCTGGCCTTGGGCGCTGTCTCTGGTCTCAGGCTTAGAGTGGCTCCTCCTGGCCGCCGCCCCTGGGCTCAGACGCGGGGTGGCTCCTCCTGGCCTTAGTCCCTGGCCTCGAACGCGGGGTGGCTCCTGCCAGCCGCTGCCCCTGACCTCGGACACGGGGTAGCTCCTCTCAGCATAGTACAGCATGCNTTGGGCGCTGTCTCTGGTCTCAGGCTTAGAGTGGCTCCTCCTGGCCGCCGCCCCTGGGCTCAGACGCGGGGTGGCTCCTCCTGGCCTTAGTCCCTGGCCTCGAACGCGGGGTGGCTCCTGCCAGCCGCTGCCCCTGACCTCGGACACGGGGTAGCTCCTCTCAGCATAGTACAGCATGCTAAATGCTGGGCTGGATGAAGCACAAGCTGGAATCAAGATTGCCAGGAGAAATATCAATAACCTCAGATATTCAGATGACACTATCCTTATGGCAGAAAGTGAAGAAGAGCTAAAGAGTCTCTTGATGAGGGTGGAAGAAGAGAGAGAAAAAACTGGCTTAAAACTCAACACTAAAAAATAAAGATCATGGCATCTGGTCCCATCCCTTTGTGGACAATAATGAGGAAACAATGGAAACAGTAACAGACTTTATTTTGGGGGGCTCCAAAATCACTGCAAATGGTGACTCCAGCCATGAAATTAAAGGATGCTTGCTCTTTGGGAGAAAAACTATGAAAAACCTAGACAGCATATTAAAAAGCAGAGACATTACCTGGCCAACAAAGTTTCGTCTAGTCAAAACTATGGTTTTTCCACTAGTCATGTATGGATGTGAGAGTTGGACCATAAAGAAGGCTGTGTGCCAAAGAACTGATGCTTTTGAACTGTGATGTTGGAGAAGACTCTTGAGAGTCCTTTGGATTGCAAGGATATCAAATCAGTAAATCCTAAAGGAAACCCGTCCTGAGTATTCATTGGAAGGATGGATGTTGAAGCTGAAACTCCAATACTTTGGCCACCTGATGTGAAGAACTGACTCATTGGAAAAGACCCTGATGCTGGGTAAGATTGAAGGTTGGAAGAGAAGAGGACAACAGGGGATGAGTTTGTTGGATGGCAAAACTGACATGATGGACATGAGTTTGAGCAAGTTCCAGTTGTGGTTATGGACAGGGAAGTCTGGTGTGCTGCAGTCCGTGGGGTTGCAAAGAGTCGGACGTGACTGAGTGACTGATCTGAACTGCACTTATTGTCTGGTTCTAATTTCACTATTTTAGGTCCTTAATTGAGCATATTTTTTAAATTTCTCTGCTCAAAGTCATCTCCCCAAAGAGGCCTTATCACATCCATGTCCACTTTGTAGGACTCGTTTTCTTCACAACACTTAATAGTCTCCATTGCTGCATTATAAGTATATGGACTTTTAGTTCATTAGTTCACAGTCTCCATCCCAGAAGAGCGGAAAAATACTCCTTTCTGCCATGCTCACAGGATCTGAAACATGTCTTAGGAAATACTATCAAATGAAACTGGTAAACGGAATAAATGATTAGTGGAATTAGTATATTAATGTACTCACTCCTGAAATCTGATTTGGCTTATGCCACCAGGTAATGGATTTGTGTGTGTGTCATTGGGAGGGGACTTGGAGAAAACTATTGTAAAGGCAAAAAATAAAATAGGGAAAGAAATTGGCTTTGATTGGAGTTTTCCCTGAAATGGGTCATCTTGTCACATTCTGTCTTCTGTCCCAGGAAGTAAAGCTCTGGACAGAGTGTGCAACACTTTGGTGCACTTCTAAATTGGTTCCTGTGTTCTGGCTGTCTACTAAGAAGAGTGTGTGGCAACATGCCCCCTTTTGCTATGGTCTTGACATAAGGCACAACGCTGTCTGATTTGCTCTGACTGAGGATACTTCCTGTGACCTTCATAGCCTCTGCTTCTCTCCATACCCATCTGAGTAGGGTCTTTGCTGTTGCTTTTCCTGAGAATCAAAGAGTAATTCTCTCCTCCAGTGGTGTATAAGGCCTTAAGAAATGAAGCAGCATTTTGGGTGAATAGATAAAACTATAATTAATGGAGATAAACCAGAGTTAGCTATAAGAACTCACTTCCCTAAGAGACAATGTGAAGAGAATAAATATACTGAAGCCTGGAATCTGCTGCTCACTCTTCTGATGGTTTAAAAGAACTTTGTCACCAATTTGCTTGCACCCACCCAAGGAAAAAGAAAAAGCACAGTTATAATTTGAACTTTTTTTTCTGGCAATATTATAGATGTTGTGTATGAGAAGTTAATTGAATGTAAATGTCCTAATCCTGGGCCCACAATTTTTTCAAAATAAGTTAGAATTAATCTCAGGGAGAGCTGCCCCAGAGGACGCCACAGGAGGTCAGTTTTCAGCTTGTTTATGATGTACTCTGATTTTTGCTTAAAATACAGGTTCCATAATTTTCTGTATTTTTGATATGCAGATAGGACAAGCACTTACAGTTTTTTTTGTGTGTGTGAAATGGAGTTTAAGACACCATAAACTAATTATTGAATTCTAAGAGAAACTCCTNGGAGGTCAGTTTTCAGCTTGTTTATGATGTACTCTGATTTTTGCTTAAAATACAGGTTCCATAATTTTCTGTATTTTTGATATGCAGATAGGACAAGCACTTACAGTTTTTTTTGTGTGTGTGAAATGGAGTTTAAGACACCATAAACTAATTATTGAATTCTAAGAGAAACTCCTTTTCTGTCTCTTTTCTCTTGAGTGTTATTCTCCCTTCTTTCAGAGAGAATTTTTTCTTTTCTCCAGCTATTACATGTTTTTCGTCTGTCTTCCTAAACATCGTTGATTATGATCTAGGGCCAGGGATTCTTCCCATCGTGAAAACTTCATCTTGTAAAATGGGGGGTTATGCCAAGATAATAGTGGTGTTGGACAGCCTATATAGAAAGCATCCAAAGAAAAGGAGGAAAGGAAAAAGTACAGAAAGAAAAGGAGAAAAAGGTTAGTAAAAGGCAAGACGAAGAGTAATTATTCCAAGTTTTTCTTGGTGTTATCCATCCTCCCCACAGTGGATACATTTATCGATGTGTATCAAAGTGAATTAAGAAAGGTGTAGATGTGAAAATGAAAACTAACGTTTTCCCTTAGACAAAATTCAGACCTTCTAGAGAGTCACTGAAAGCAAAAATCCTGACACAGGATCTGCTCAGAACACGCGGCCCCCGTCCCAGTGACAAGGGGGTTGAGGGGTTGGGGACTGCAGGGATGGGGAGAACTGAACATCTTCTTCCCAAAACCCATTTCAGTTTTTTAATAGTAAAAAGTAAATTAAAAACATGTCAACCATGAAACTGATGAAACACAATAAATCCATTCCAAGATTCTAGCTATAAAATCAGCCCAAATTAATTAAATAAGAAATGTATGATTCTTTAATATGACTTATTTATAAAGCGCCCGCAGCATTTGTGACGCACACATCTCTCGATGAGTGTTTAAAGCATCCTAGAAACAGCAAAGAAAAGGTGCGGCCCTCACTGAGTGGATCTTTGCAGCAGTGTTGTTTCAGTCTTTAAAGTCATAGGAATGTATCCATGATTCAGTGTTAATCTGGCACAACCTTGCCTCCCAGGAAAAACACAGAGATGACCTTTGAAGCTTCTTGATATGACATTTTTCCTTAGACTTATTTGAAAAATGAATCTGGATTTTACTATGAATTTGTGAGATGTTTGTATAGCATACTGGGTTCTATTTATTTCAAACAACCTAGTGATGGAATTTTTTTCTATTCTATTTTTAAAATTTTATTTATTTTTCATTGAAGGATAATTGATTTATAATACGTTCTTGATTTCTGCTAAACATCAACATGAATCAGCTATCGATAGATATACAGATGTTTCCTCCCTCTTGAATCTCTCTCCCACCTCTCACCCCATCTACCCCTCTAGGTTGTTGCAGAACCCCAGTTTGAGTTCCCTGAGTCATGTGGAAATTCACACTAGCTATCTGTTTCCTATGGTAGTGTATGTTTCCGTGCTTCTCTCTTCGTTTGTTTCATCCTCTCCTGTCCACTCCTGTGTCTGTAAGTCCATTCTCTGTGTCTGTGTCTCTATTGCTGCCCTGTGAATAGGATCATCAGCACCATCTTTCTACATTCCATGCATATTAAGTAATTACAATGCTTCCTCTCTCTTTCTGACTTACTTCATTCTGTGTAATAGGCTCTGGTTTTATCCACCTCATTAGAACTGACTCCAATGTGTTCTTTCTAAGGCCAAGTAAAACAATGCAAATAAATAGAGAAAAACAACTGAATGGGAAAGACTAGAGATCTCCTCAAGAAAACTGGAGATACCAAGGGAATGTTTCATGCAAAGATGGGCACAGTAAAGGTCGGAAATGGCAAAGACCTAACAGAAGCAGAAGATATTGAGAAGATGTATAAAGAGTACCCAGAAGAACTATACATAAAAGATCTTAATGACCCAGATAACCATCATGGTGTGGTCACTCACCTAGAGCATGACATCCTGGAGTGTGAAGTCAAGTGGACCTTAGGAAGAATAACTGAACAAAGCTAGCGGAGGTGATGGAATTCCAGTTGAGCTATTTCAGATCCTAAAAGATGGTGCTGTTAAAGTGGTGCACTCAATATGCCAGCAAGTTTGGAAAACTCAGCAGTGGCCACAGGACTGGAAGAGATCAGTTTTCATTCCAATACAAAGAATGTTCAAACTACTGCACAATTGAGCTCATCTCACGTGCTAGCACGATAATGCTCAAAATCCTTCAAGCTTCAATAGTATATGAAGCAAGAACTTCCAGATGGACAAGCTGGATTTAGAAAAGGCAGAGGAATCGGAGATAAAATTGTCAACATCCACTGGATTATGGAAACAGCAAGGGAATTCCAGAAAAAACTTCTGCTTCTGCGTCATTGACTAAAGTCTTTGTGTGGATCACAACAAACTGTGGAAAATTCTTAAAGAGTTGGGAATACTGAAAGTTTGCTGCTATGAGCCATGGACAACACCAGGATTCGTGGGCTCTGGAGGAGAGGAATTTGCTCTGGAGCCGGTGATGAGGCTTGTTTGCTCAGAGGTTTTTTGTGTAACAGTTTTATTAAAGTATAAAAGAGATAGAGAGAGCTTCAGACACAGGCGTCAGTATCCCCTTGCTAGTTTTTAATAAGGAGTTATATGCCTATTAGTAAGCTACTAATTAGAGAAAGGAAATGCCTCAAAACTGAGAGAGTTGCACCAGGCCCCTCACCCACAACATGCATTCTGAGTTAGCATTGACAAGGTGAGCCATTCCTGGCCATCAAACAATTGACCTGAATCTTGAAGAAAGGCAGATTTCTT
>SJYA01002606.1:592721-671404 GCA_006410615.1 Neotragus moschatus | reverse complement strand
ACTGCAGCCATGAAATAAACCTAGACAGCATATTAAAAAGCAGAGACATTATTTGCCAACAAAGGTCCATATAGTTAAATCTATGATTTTTCCAGCAGTCATGTACGGATGTGAGAGTTGGACCATTAAGAAGGCTGAGTGCCAAGGAACTGATGCTTTCCACTTGCCCAATCAATCCTAGAGGCAATTAACCCTGAATATTGATTGAAAGGACTGATGGGGAAGCTGCAGCTCTAATACTTTGGCCACCTGATGCGAAGAGCCAACTCATTGGAAAAGACCGTGAAACTGGGAAAGAATGAGGACAGGAGAAGGGGACGATAGAGGATGAGATGGTTGGATGCCATCATTGACTCAATGGACATGGGTTTGATCATACGCCGGGAGGTATTGAAGGACAGCGAAGCCTGGTATGCTGCAGTCCATGGGATCGCAAAAAGTTGGATACGACTAAGCAAGTGAACTACAACAACAAAATCACAAAATTGTGTGTTGGAACTCAAAACAAACTTAATCTTTCTGCCCCACTTAAAATCTTTTTAAAAAGATTAGGTATTTAAAAGTAAAGTTACATTAAATTGGAAATTTTAAAATCATATTTTATGATAACTTACAGTAGTCTACTTGCTGCTGCTGCTAAGTCGCTTCAGTCGTGTCTGACTCTGTGTGACCCCATAGATGGCAGCTCACCAGGCTCCCCTATCCCTGGGATTCTCCAGGCAAGAACACTGGAATGGGTTGCCATTTCCTTCTCCAATGCATGAAAGTGAAAAGTGAAAGTGAAGTCACTAAGCTCACCAGGCTCCTCCGTCCATGGGATTTTCCAGGCAAGAGCACTGGAGTGGTGTGCCATTGCCTTCTCCAAAGTCTATATTTAAGTAGACTCAGTTTGGATGGCATTTTGAAGTATTTCCAAGTAATGCCCAGTTCACCTAGGAACTCTCTAGAGAGGGGAGTGTTGTGCTACAGGAGAGTCTGAACGTTACCCTGCTTCCAAAGGTAGCATGAAACTCCAGTAACCCCTTGGTTTCACACTGAACGTGAAGTCGCTTCAGTCCCGCATGTGTTCTTCTGGACTCTGGTTAGCCTCCGCTGTGTGGCCTTGGGCATCTGTCCTGCTCTGGGGCCCTGATCCTCTGGCACAGGGTGACGAGGTGCAGCAGAGGCTGAGCAGCCGTCTCAGGAAGCACTGAGTCGGGATTGGACATTCACGCCGTTGGTGTGTCCTCCGGCTCCAGGACACTCTGGAATGAGTGGCCGCTGAACTGAGGAAAGGAGTCATGGAAAGAGATCTGACCCGGAGGAGAGAGATCCGGACGAGGGACTGAGGATCTCAGGACGTATCAGAGCTCTTCCAGGGACACTGTGTGTTGGGAGGTGGTGGGAAAGATGACACAGAGGGTATGAAAACAGAAGAGAAGTCTTGGCCCAAGGTTTAAGGAGATAAGAAAATGTCCAAGTGACAGGAATTTTCATGTCTCAATAAGAATATAGAGGGGAATACAAGTTTGAAATAAACAGAGTGCTCTGTAGAAAGTCTTGGAGCAAGGCCATGACCACTGCCTTCTCCAAGGAGAGACAGTTTGTGGTTTCTCAGGAATTAGGGAGAAAGTGAAAGTGAAGTCGCTCAGTTGTGTCCGACTCTTTGCGATCCCCTGGACTGTAGCCCTCCAGACTTCTCCGTCCATGGGATTTTCCAGGCAAGAGTACTGGAGTGGGTTGCCGTTTCCTTCTCCAGGAGATCTTCCTGACCAAGTGATGGAACCCAGGTCTCCTGCACTGTAGGCAGACGCTTTACCATCTGAGCTACCAGGGAAGTCACGTGATAATAACCTTTATTGAACACTTGCCCATGGCAGATAGTGAAGGAAGTGCTTTGAATGGGTTATATAGTTTAATGCTCACCGTAAATCAGTGAGGAAGATACATCTATGATCCCCAATAAACAAATGAGGAAATTGAAATTTGAGGAAGCCACCTTACTTAGGGAATATACAGCCAGGACTTGAATCCACCTTGAGAATCACTGTCTTAGACCACTGCACAAGGAGTTTAAAAAAGACTGTTTAAATGGTTAGTGGAGGTTGCATTTTTAATACTAAAGACACTATATTGTGGATTTAAAAATTTGTAATAAGCCTGATGAAATTATAGCTTTTTTTTTTTTTCCCTAAGAGGAATAATGCAGTGCAAAGCAGCCAGTGGTGATACCCTGTCCTGGGGGTTCACACATTCAGGAGTAGCTGTGATGTGTGTCAGGAATTTACCATCCTGACATGAGCAAGTGGAGCCTTTGTGCTCCATCTGGCCACGGCATACGTCAGAACACTTAGGACATGAGGAGGCAGGTGCAAGGCCTGGCCTGTGATGTGCCCTGGAGCCTCCTCAAGACGGACGGACTGCTGCAAACACTCCTGGTCTCTTAAAACCCTGGGAGCTGGTTCTGCTCACTACTTTGGCTCATCCCTTACCTTCTGACCTAGTGTGAAACCTGCAGCTCTGATCCTCTGCCTTTCTTCCCTTAAAAAGTGGACATAGTAATACATGATGTTTTAGGAGGCTGATGTAAGGGAACGTGCATGAAGCAGAGCAATGTGCCTTCAGTAAAAAACTATCCCTTTATTTTCACACTGGAAGCATCTAATATCCACAAATGGAGACCTGCGGAGGGGACGAAAGCTTGTGCTCTTATCCTGCCAAGGTCATTTTCAAAGGAAGTGAGCTATTCTTGAGCTCCCAGGGTGAGGACAGAGATGTGTGTTCTGAGCTGGCGGTGGCTGGACTGGAAGTAGTGAGCCCTTGTCCTGTTGTGTGCTGCTTCTGAGTTACCAAGTAACCCGCCCTGTGCTTCTTATTCCTGACATAACTTCCCTTTGAGGGCAGCCTGGCATCTAAATCTTTTCTAGGGCCATGGAATGCTGTCCCTGAAAAAACCTTTTCTCCTTCAAGGGAAGGGGGCACCCTCAGCTTAGGGTCCCATGGATGAGTCAACCCCATATGTGACTCCAATCCCACAGGTATTTCAAGTCTAAGATATCCCCAGGAAGACACTGGGTTGCCTCCTTAGTTTCGTGCCTCCTGGTCCCATCTTTGACATGTAAAATGATCAATGATGTAAATACGTTTCAGGCCATCTGTGGCTTGCAGACCATTTTACCTCCTTGCGCTTTTGCTGGTTGCTTCTGAATAGCTTTCTGTAGAAAAGCAAGCGGCCCATGACCAGCCTGTTATGTTAGTGCATCCATCAGTCCCTCCTCCTCTGGAAGCCTGAGTGCCTTCAGCCCTGAACATGTGAGAAGCCCAGGGTGCTGCTGGTGAGTGGAAGACACATCCCAGTAAAAATATTCAGTTCTTGCTTCCTATCTGCCAAGTAATAGAAATAAACTGCTCAGCTGGTGCCTTAAAAATGGTTTGACCGTAGGAAATGTGGTACTTGGGTGGCATGGAGGAGTCATCCTTCTTTCTGAGCGATTCATTTTCCCCTGAAGCCTAAAAATAGCATCAGGCTTGGAGAGAGGATTGAGGAGCCACACAGAGGCCATTTCCCAGCACTGTTGTCCTTATGTAAGCACGTTTTCTGTTCAGCCGTGGCTTCAGTCTGAAAAGCAACACTGTGTGTATGTGTGTGCGCGCGCGTGCGTGTGTGTGTGTGTATGTGTGCATGGGCATGCATGCACTTGATGAAATAACAGTCTTGAGGTCAGAGAGTTTCAACTTTGAATTAAGTAGAAGGGGTTGTATTCATGCACTGCTTGGCACAGGGATTTACTTTGCTTGTGATGCTCTTAACATTTTAACACAAGCACATGTCTGCTATTATTCTCGTGCAATGCAAATAAATGTTTTATGTTTTTTAGTGTATACAACTTTGTGATTTATCCTATTGCTCTTCATATAAAGTAGCTCACTGGCACTTTCAAAAGGAAATAAATCTTGTGTAGCAGTCAGAGGAAGTTTTAAAGATTAGGAAACTATGGCCCCGAAACACTAAAAGACTTGTTAGAAGTCTCCAGCCTCTTCAGGTGGGTGTTTGCATGAGTGTAAAAAGTCCTCTTTGATCTCACACCATCCCCTTCCAATACTAAACTATTTCCTATCCTTCCTTTTGTTATGTGGGAGAGATGGAAGGTCACTATAGGTGAAATATAGGGAAACTATCAAAATGCTGCTGCTCCTGCTGCTAAGTCACTTCAGTCGTGTCCGACTCTGTGCGACCCCATAGACGGCAGCCCACCACGCTCTCCTGTCCCTGGGATTCTCCAGGCAAGAAGACTGGAGTGGGTTGCCATTTCCATCTCCAGTACATGCAAGTGAAAAGGGAAAGTGAAGCCACTCAGTTGTGTCTGACTCTTAGTGACCCCATGGAGGCTCCACCAGGCTTCTCTGTCCATGGAATTTTCCAGGCAAGAGCACTGGAGTGCGGTGCCATTGCATGAAAGCATTCAATTTACTACCGCAAGTAGATGCATTTAGTCTTCTGATCTCAGTTAATTTTATATGTACATCCTCACTCTCAGTAGCAGTTTGACTTTACAATTTTGTGTTATGCTTCTGTTTATGAAATGAGAGTACTTAATTCCATGATATGTAAGATCTCTTCCCACACTGAGTGGTACACTACCCCGATTGAACAAATTCATACATTAAGAAATTTTTCTGGCCAAGATGGAGTAGCCCCTTTCTTCAAGCTCCTGTCTCTTGCAACTAAAGCACCAAACATAACACTGTAAAGCTCAGAAAGACATGAACGGCAGAGCAAGAGACAGATGGCCTTTGACCTTCAGGCTGGCTAGCGACATGGTGGTGAGTTCCTTGGGTTTTTCTGTCTCCTGTATGTCCTGGGTCTAGCGCTGGAGAAGGCTATAGCCTGGAAGCACCAACAGAGGAATACAACCCAAGTCTGTTCCCCAGCAGAGGACCAGCTCCCAGATGATGAGCAAGCTGCCCACCCTCACCCCTCACTTGCCGAGCAAACCGAACACTCCTTGCCTGCATGCTGTGGATGGGCTCAGTAAAGGCCTGTCCCACGTTTCCCCAGTGGGGTTGTTATCAGCAAACTCAAAGATTGAGAGAGAGAGTGTTAGTCACTCAGTCATGTCCAACTCTGGGACCTGATGGACTATAGCCCGCCAGGCTCCTCTGTCCATGGAATTCTCCAGGCAGTAAAACTGGAATGGGTAGCCATTCCCTTCTCCAGAGGATCTTCCTGACCCAGGGATCAATCTTGGGTCTCCTGCATTGCAGGCAGATTCTGTGCCATCTGAGTCACCAGGGAAGCCCCAAACAGGGAGTTAAGCCTACTTTCTGACCCAGGAGCAACCAGGGTGAGGGGCTGATGCCTGCTGCTTCAGTGGGAACTGAACATTTGTCCCCATGGAGGAGTGGCAGGGCTGAATAGGAGCCGTAAGGTGGGACTGACTGATACTCTGCTTCCTACCCCCAGACATTAGCTAAGCCTTCATCTCAGCTGAACAACACTTCTACTGAATCTGTCATGCAAATGCTTCAATGTGCAGTTATATATCAGATACAGAAATACTCAGAGGAGAACTGTAGAACTGAAAAATGCAATAAATGAAATAAAAACATCACTCTAGATGGTAGGTTGGAAATGACAGAGAGTGAAATCAATGAACTGAAAGAGAAATAAATAGGTATTACTCAGTCTAATGATAGAGGAAAAAATAGAATAAAAAACCAGAATTTGATGATACAAATATTAGATCTCCAGAAAAAATAAGAAAGGATCTGGGGCTGAAAAATTGAAAAAAGAAAAAAAAAAAGCTGCTGAAAATTTCACCAAATTTAGCAAAAAGCATGCACCTACAGATTCGGGAAGCTTTGTAAACCATGATCAGATAAACCCAAAGAAATTTTTGCCAAAAACTGTCTTTTTTAAACTTCTGGGGGAAAAAAAAAAAGTCTTGAAAGCAGCCAGAGATAAATGAAACTTTCCCAAGAGGAATATAACAGTTTGAATGACAATGAAATTCTCATTTGAAACCACTGAAGACAGAAGGACAGGGCACAACATTTTTCAAGTGCTAAAGGAAATGTCAACTGCTTTAGTTATATATCCAATAAAAGTAACCTTTAGGAATGAAGATGAAGATATGCTAAAGAAGATATTCTAAAGTAAAGATAAATTTTAATAAGAGAATCTGTCCCCAGGAGACCTAACCACAAAAAATACCTAAAAGAAGTTCTCTGCACAAAGAAGAAATGGAAGCAGAGGAGCCTGATGCATCAGGAAGATAGAATAATGGATGGAGTAAATTAATGGCAAATGTAACAGACTTTCCTTCTGGAGGTTTTAAAACTGTGTTTGAAGATTGAAGCAAAGACTATGACATCATCCGATCTGGTGTTCAATGAATGTGGAGAAAATTCTTAAGATATTCCTATTTTAGAAGGTGGAAGAGTAAAAGGACCTGAATAGATGTTTGAAGGTGGTGAAGTCGCTCAGTCGTGTCTGACTTTGCGACCCCGTGGACTGTAGCCTACCAGGCTTCTCCGTCCATGGGATTCTCCAGGCAATAATACTGGAGTGGGTTACCATTTCCTTCTCCATGGGATCTTCCCAACCCAGGAATTGAACCCGGGTCTCCTGCATTGGAGGCAGACGCTTTAAACTCTGAGCCACCAGGGAAGCCCACTTGCTCAAAAAATGCTAAAATACTGATGTATGTTATTGGGTTGGCCAGAAAGTTCATTCAGTGTCGTCCATGTGATGGCTGTAGCAGCGCTTAGTTGTCTTTGACTTCATTCAAAACAATTTTGTTAGGTTGTGTTCTGACAGCTATCATTTCAGTGTGTGTTAAAAAAAAAGCCATCAAAATTGGTGAAACTTGTGCAGCCATTTTAATATTAAAGATAGAAGAAAAAGCAACATTTTCCACGTATTATGCTGTATTATCTCAAGAAAGGTAAAAATACAACTGAAATGCAAAAAAAAAAAAAAAATTGTGCAGTGTATGAAGAAGGTGCTGTGACTGGTTGAACGTGTCAAAAGTCGTGTGCAAAGTTTTTGCTGGAGATTTCTTGCTGGATGATGCTCCACAGTTGGGTAGACCAGATGACATTGATGATGATTAAATAGAGACATTGAAGGTGAAAGTGTTAGTTTTCCAGTGCTGTCTGACTCTTTGGGACCCCAAGGACTGTAGCCCACCAGGCTCCTCTGTCCATGGAATTCTCCAGGCAAGAATCCTGGAGTGGGTAGCAATGCCCTTCTCCAGGGAGGGAATTCCATTCTTCCTGACCCTGGTATCAAACCTGGGCCTCCTGCATTAAAGGCAGAGTCTTTACCATCTCAACTACCAGGAAAGCCCCGGTATAGCATTACATGAGAGCAATTCACTGTATACCATGTGGCAGATAGCTGATATACTCACAATATCCAAATCCAGCCTTGAAAATCATTTGCACCAGCTTGATTGTGTTAATCTCTTTTATGTTTCGGTTCCACATAAATTAAGCAAAAAATATCTTCTTGACTTTATTTTCCACACACAATTCTCTACAGACATATAACAAAAATCTTCCATTTTTAAAACAGATTATGCTGGGCAGTGAAAAGTATATACTGTACAGTAATGTGGAACGGAAGAGATCAGGGGGACAAGTGAAATGAACCCCCACAGCAACCACACCAAAGAGTGATCTTCATGCAAGAAGATGATTTTTGTGTGTGTGGTGGAACTGGAAAACAGTCCTCTACTATGAACTCCTGGAAAAACCAGTTAACTCCAACAAGTACAGCAATAAAAGGCAGCACTCAATGAAACAAGTCTGGAAATAACAGAAAATACATGATCTTCCATCAGGATAACACAAAACTGCATTTCCTGATGACCAGGCAGAAACAGTTACAGCTTGGCTGGGAAGTTCTGATTCATCTGGTGTACTCACCACGCATTGCACTATCGGATTTCCATTTCTCTCTATCTTTACAAAATTTTCTTAATGGAAAACAAAATCAATTCCCTGGAAGACTGTAAAAAGTACCTGGAATAGTCCTTTGCTGAAAAAGATAAAAAGTTTTGGGAAGATGGAATTCTAAAGTTACTTGAAAGTGGCAAGAAGGTAGTGGAACAAACTGAATTATGTTGTTCAATAAAGTTCTTGGTAAAAATGAAAAAAGTGTCTTTTACTGTTTCTTAAAGAATCAAAGGACCTTTTCGCCACCGCAAATACTTACATATATGAAAAATTCGAAAGTAAGCACTGAATTGCTAATACTGAGAAAAATGATCAAAACATGATAGATAAATCAAAGTAGACTTCTAAAACATAAGACATTAGATGGAAGAGAAGGAAAATAGGAATAAAGAACAGAACAAACAAATGGAAGACAAGAAATAAATTGACAGACTTTGCCTATCAATATTTATTTGAAATATGAAAACATAAACATAAGACAAGGATTGTCCAAGTGGATTAAAAACGTAATCCAAATATGGCATATAGTTTCTACAAAAAGTTCACATTGGACACAGCTGCGTAGGTAGGTTGAAAGTAAAATGATAGGAAAAAAAAAGTATCATGCAATAGGTGGGGAGAGAGGAATAAATTGGGAATGTGTAATTGAGAAAATTACACTATTATATATAAAATATGTAACTAATAAAGACATACTTTACAGACAGGGAGCTCTTCTCAATGCTCTGTAATGATCTATATGGCAAAAGAGTCTAAAAAACAGTATCCGTATGTATAGGTATAACTGGTACACTTTGCTGTATAGCAGAAACTAAAAATATTTAGAATGAGCTATAGTCTAATCAGGAGTATACTCTAGGATCCTCTAGGAGGAGGAGAGGGGGATGACAGAGGACGAGATGGATGGATGGCATCACCAACTCAATAGACATGAGTTTGAGCAGGCACTGGGAGATGGTGATGGACAGGGAAGCCTGGTGTGCTGTTCCATGGAGTCGCAAAGAGTCGGACATGACTGAGCGACTGAACTGAGCTGATACTTTAGTAAAAATGTTTAAAATTCACAAAGCTGTTATATATATGTGTGTGTGTGTGCATATATATATGCATTAGTTTTATTTAATTTTGTTAATTTTTAACGATGAATGGTTTTTTTAATAGGTTTATGTTTTTATTGCTTTACTGACACGTGCAACTCTTGCCACGCCATGGACTGTAGGCTCCTTTGTCCATAGGATTCTCCAGGCAAGAATCCTGGACTGGGGTGCCATTTCCTCCTCCTGGGGATCTTCCTGACCCAGGGATTTACCCTGCATATCCTACATTAGCAGGCAGATTCCTTGTCACTAGTGCCACTTGGGAAGCCCATTAGCTTATGTTTACCATTTACTTACTCTAAAGTCTATTTTTCTTCCAGTTTTATTGAGATATATTTGACATATAGCTACGTGTGTGTGTGTGTGTGTGTGTGTGTGTGTGTGTGTGTNCTTTAGTTCTTCTTCACTTTCTGCCATAAGGGTGGTGTCATCTACATATCTGAGGTCATTGATATTTCTCCCAGCAATCTTGATTCCAGCTTGTGCTTCATCCAGTCCAGTGTTTCTCATGATGTACTCTGCATATAAATTAAATAAGCAAGGTGACAATATACAGCCTTGACATATTTGTTTCCCAATCTGGAACCCATCTGCTGTTCCATATCCAGTTCTAACTATTGCTTCTTGACCTGCATACAGATTTCTCAGGAGGCATGAGAAAAACATGGAATATGTGAGTCCAAACTAACACAGCTGGAAGCAGAAATAGACAAATCTATAGTCCATGGGGTCACAAGAGTCAGACATGACTTAACATCTAAACTACCACCACCACAGTTAGGATTTGTAACCCTAATACCCCCTCTCAGTAACTTCTAGAACCACTAGACAGAAAACCATGTAATGTTCCTAAAAATAAAAAATTTATAAAGTTGGAGAATAGTGGCTGCTGGGGTTATGAATGGAGGGGGTAAGTTTGGTCTAGCTATAAAGAGTTCTTGAGGGAGTTCTGTATCTGGATTGTGGTGGTTATTGTACAAATCTACATGTATGGTAAGATTGCCTGGAAATATACACTCACAAATGCTTGATGTAAAAGTGGTGAAATCTAATTAAAGTATGCATATTTTACCAGGGTCAATTTCCTGTTGTTGATATTGTATTTGAATTATGTAAGATGGTAGCATTTGGCAGAACTGGTTGTAGTGTCTCTGGAACCTCTGTGTATTTTTTCCAGCTTCCTGTGAGTCTGTAATTACTTCAAAATAAGTTTAAAACAAATAAATGAAGAAGAATGCTGACACCGTTGTATGCCCGTGGGTTTGCTGGAATTGCGTCTGTACTTGCATTTACCCTTTTGTTGTCTTCACGTAAATGTATTCCTCTTTCATGACCTGATTTGGATTGGGGTTGTAATCACTCTGCCCCTGAAATATGTTCATCTGTGTTGTGGATTGAAAGTATGTGCTCTTCTGTTGTGATTGCAGAGTCCACGGGGCATCTGGGACCTGAGGCTGATGCTCTCCCTGCCCATCTGCAGGGAGACACCATGGCAACGGTGCTGCGCATAGTAATTAGGCCTAATTCTTGTCAGGTTTACTCCTAGCATCAGAAACTAAAAATAGAGCCATTTATTTCCCAGTGCAGGTGTAGCATCTGGGGCGACTCTGACTCTGAAAGGGGAGCCAAGCCCAGTAAGAAAGACCCTGTGGTTGGATACATCTACTGATGAATCTGACTGTGGATGAATATATCCACTTGGATAGAAAAATTTTATGTATCCATACAAAGAGGNTAGCATCAGAAACTAAAAATAGAGCCATTTATTTCCCAGTGCAGGTGTAGCATCTGGGGCGACTCTGACTCTGAAAGGGGAGCCAAGCCCAGTAAGAAAGACCCTGTGGTTGGATACATCTACTGATGAATCTGACTGTGGATGAATATATCCACTTGGATAGAAAAATTTTATGTATCCATACAAAGAGGAAGTTAACCATTTATATATAATTAGCCTCTTTTTGCTATGATGGTTGAATTCTCTTGGGAAAACTGTTAATCTTTGCCTTAATTCATTTGTACTCCAAGGCAAACTGACCTGTTACTCCAGGTATCTCTTGACTTCCTGCTTTTGCATTCCAGTCTCCTATGATGAAAAGGGCATCTTTTTTGGTGTTAATTCTAGAAGGTTATGTAGGTTATCATAGAACCATTCAACTTCATCTTCTTTCGTATACGTGGTTGGGCATAGACGTGGATTACTGTGATATTGAACAGTTTGCCTTCGAAAAGAACGAGAGCATTCTCTCATTTTTATATTGCACCAAGTATAACAGCTCTTTTGTTGGCTACGAGGGCTACTTCATTGAAGCAGGACAAAGGCTAACAGAGTTTTGCCAAGAGAACACACTGGTCATAACAAACACCCTCTTCCAACAGTGCGAGAGATGACTCTACACGTGGACATCACCAGATGATCAATACCAAAATCGGATTGATTATATACTTTGTAGCCAAAGATGGAGAAGCTCTGTAAAGTCAGCAAAAACAAGACAGGGAGATGCCTGTGGTTCAGGTCATNTTTGCCTTCGAAAAGAACGAGAGCATTCTCTCATTTTTATATTGCACCAAGTATAACAGCTCTTTTGTTGACTACGAGGGCTACTTCATTGAAGCAGGACAAAGGCTAACGGAGTTTTGCCAGGAGAACACACTGGTCATAACAAACACCCTCTTCCAACAGTGCAAGAGATGACTCTACACGTGGACATCACCAGATGATCAATACCAAAATCGGATTGATTATATACTTTGCAGCCAAAGATGGAGAAGCTCTGTAAAGTCAGCAAAAACAAGACAGGGAGATGCCTGTGGTTCAGGTCATGAACTCTGTATTGCAAAATTAAGACTTAAGTTGAAGAATGTAGGGAAGATCACTAGACTATTCAGGTATGACCTAAATCAAATCCCTTATGATTATACAATGGAAGTGACAAATAGATTCAAGGGATTAGGTGCCTGAGGAACTATGAGCAGAGGTTTGTAACATTGTACAGAAGACAGTGAACAAGACCATCCCCAAGACAAAGAAATGCAAAAAGGCAAAATGGTTGTCTGAGGAGGCCTTACAAGTAGCTGAGAAAAGAAGATAAGCGGAAGGCAAAGGAGAAAAGAATTATATTCCCATCTGAATGAAGAGTTCCAAAGAATAGCAAGGAGCGATAAGAAAGCCTTCTTAAGTGAACAGTGCAGAGAGATGGAGGAAAACAATAGAATGGGAAAGACTAGAAATCTCTTCAGGAAAATGAGAGATACCAAGGGAACATTTCATGCAAAGATGGGCTCAGTAAAGGATGAAATGGTAGGGACCTAATGGAAGCAGAAGATATTAAGAAGTGTCAAGAATACGCAGAAGAACTACACAAAAAAGGTCTTCATGACCCAGATAACCATGATGGTGTAGTCATTCTCCTAGAGCCAGACATCCTGGAGTGTGAAGTCAAGTGGGCCTTAGGAAGCATTACTAAGAACAAATTTAGTGGAGGTGGTGAAATTCCAGGTGAGCTATTTCAAGTCCTAAAAGATGGTGCTGATACAGTGCTGTATTCAGTATGCCAGCAAATATGGTAAACTCAGCTGTGGCCACAGGACTGGTCAAAGATCAGTTTTTATTCCAATCCCAAGAAAGGACAATGCCAGAGAATGTTTAAACTACTGAAAAATTGCACTCATTTCACATGCTAGCAAGGTGATACTGAAAATCCTTCAAGCTAGGCTTCAACAGTACGTGAAACGGCAACGTCCAGGTGTATAAGCTGGATTTAGAAAAGGCAAAGGAACCAGAGATCAAATTGCCAATATCCAGTGGATCATCGAAAAAGGAAGAGGATTCCAGAAAAGCATCTACTTCTGCTTCATTGACTATACGAGAGCCTTTGACTGTGTGGATCACAACAAACTGTGGAAAATTCTTCAAGAGATGGGAATACCAGGTCACCTTGCCTGCCTCCTGAGAAACCTGTATGCAAGTCACAAAGCAACAGTTAGAACCAGATATGGAACAGCTGGTTCAAAATTGGGAGAGGAGTATGTCAAGCCTATATATTGTCAGCCTGCTTGTATAACTTATGTGCAGAATACATCAGGGGAAATGCCATTCTCAGTGAAGCCCAAACTGGAATCAAGATTGCTGGGAGAAATATTAATAACCTCAGCTATGCAGATGACACCACCCTAATGTCAGAAAGTGAAGAGGAACAAAAGAGTCTCTTGATGAAAGTGAAAGAGGAGAGTGAAAAAGCTGGCCTAAAACTCAGCATTCAAAAAATTAAGATCATGGCAGATGGTCCCATCACTTCATGGCAAATAGATTGGGAAAGAGTGGAAACAGTGGCAGATTTTGTTTTATTGGGTTCCAAAATCATGGTTGATTGGGACTACAGCCATGAAATTAAAAGACTCTTGCTCCTTGGAAGAAAAGCTATGACAAACCTGGAGAGCGTATTAAAATTAGAGACATCACTTTGCCCACAGATGTTGGTAGAGTCAAAGCTATGGTTTTTTCCAGTAGTCGTTTATGGATGTGGTAGTTTGACCATAAGAAGGCCGAGTGAGGAAGAATTGATGCTTTTGAATGGTAGTATAGGAGAAGAATCTCGAGAGTCCCTTGGACAGCAAGAAGACCAAGCCAGTCAATTCTAAAGGAAATCAGTCCTGAATATTCATTGGAAGGACTGACTCCAGTACTCTGGCCACCTGATGGGAAGAGGTGACTCACCAGAAAAGACCCTGATGGTGGTAAAGCTTGAGGGCAGTAGGAGAAGGCTGCAGCAGAGAATGAGATGTTTGGATGACATCCTCAGCTCAGTGAACATGAGTTTGTGCAAATTCCAGGAGATAGTAAAGGACAAGTAAGCCTGGTATACTGCAGTGCCTTGTGTTGCAAAGAGTTGGACATGACTGAACAACTGACCAAAGACAACAAACTCTTTTTTAGTGCTGTCTTTGATGGCAGATAGTCCGGAGAAGGCGATGGCACCCCACTCCAGTACTCTTGCCTGGAGAATCCCATGGACGGAGGAGCCTGGGGGGCTGCAGTCCATGGGGTCGCTGAGAGTTGGACACGACTCACTGACTTCCCTTTCACTTTTCACTGTCATGTATCAGAGAAGGCAATGGCAGCCCACTCCAGTACTCTTGCCCGGAGAATCCCACGGACGGAGGAGCCTGGCGGGCTGCCGTCTATGGGGTCGCACAGAGTCGGACACGACTGAAGCGACTTAGCAGCAGCAGCCGTCTTTGAAAATTGTACTGTTGGTGCTTTTCCATAGCAGTAGAAATGGGACTTATCTGGCGGCTCAGTGGCAAGCAGTCCTCCTGCCAATGCAGGAGACAGAGGAGATGTGGGTTCAATCCCTGGGTCGGGAACATTCCCCTAGAGAAGGAAATGGCAGCCCACTCCATTATTCCTGCCTGGGAAGTCCAATAACCGAGGATTCTACTGGGCTCCAGTACATGGGGTTACAAAGAGTCCTGGGGAGATTTCGTGACGGAGCATGCATATGGCAACAGAAATGTGTATTCCTCTTGTAAAATGTTGATAAAGATTAAAAGATTAAGTGGATCTTCTGGGAGATGTATTTCTACTGAGTACTCTTTATGTGCATCCCAAGTTCTGAAGCTTCTGCTCATAAAAATGGGCCGTGTTTTGATAATTATTAAAGATGACTTTGATTAAAATTAAGAAACAATGGAGAGGAATGACTACAGACACAGTTGATTTACAACATCAGTGTTGTCATAAAGGAGACAGGGTTTGTGGGTACATAATGATCAGTTTGCTAACTTGGCTGAATTAACTTGAAACTCAGCGTCTACTATGCAACAAAATGTTTCTCATGTACTTTGTGGCAGTCACGTTACATGTTGGATGTGACAAGTTTATTAAGACATTAGCGTCAAAGTTCAGCTCAGTCTCTCAGTCGTGTCTGACTCTGTGACCCCATGGACTGCAGCACATCAGACTTCCCTGTCCATCACCAACTCCCAGAGCTTGTTCAAACTCATGTCTATCGAGTTGGTGATGCCATCCAGCCATCTCATCCTCTGTCGTCCCCTTTTCTTCCTGCCTTCAATCTTTCCCAGCATCAGGGTCTTTTCCAATGAGTCAGTTCTTCGCATCAGGTGGACAGAGTACTGGAGTTGCAGCTTCAGCATCAGTCCTTCCGATGAATATTCAGGACTGATTTCCTCTAAGTTTGACTGGTTGGATTTCCTAGAACCAAAGTAGCTAAGTACCTTCCCAGCCAATACTTTCGGAGAACCTGTGGGGTACATTTCAGGGTGTTCCATGCAAGTCCAGGCTCACCCCTTACATCCCTCTCCACTGACTGAGCAGTGCCTTTACCTTTGGTATTTGTCCTGTCATCATGGAGTGGCCCTCTTCCATCCCCACCCTCAACTTCTCTGCATCCTGCGTGCATTTTCCTCATATACCTTGGGCATGTAAGCTTTTCTTCTTTATTGCCTTGCTGACTCTGAGAATATGCGCTGTTTCCATCTGCATTGCCTAAGTGACTTACAGTGTGCCTGGCCCAGAATGAGCGCTCAGTAAACATTGCTGACTGACCGTGAGTAGGATGACCTGTGTGGATGTCTAGAGGGCTCTTGTGTACAGGTGCTCAGGATGAAAAAGAAAGCTTAATTTGGTTTGGATCTCATGTATCGTTTTTACTCTATGTCTTACTTAAAATGTATCAGGATGATTCAGACAGTTAGGTGTGTATGTGTTTTCTCCTGAGCATCTCACTGCTTGAAGATTCATCTGATGATCAGGAACTACAAGTTTCCTTAATTGTGATCATCTTAGACTACTCAGTCTACCTGATTTTTACTGGCAATAATTGTCAATAAGGTAATATTCCTCTAAGTGATTTTAGAGATCCTGGCAATTCATGTAGAGTGGTGGTGTTACCAAAAGGTATGTGTAGGGAGTCTGGCTGCTTACCACTCAAAAGCCAGCAAACAGGCCAGGTTGGTGGAAAGGAAAGTTTGGTTTATTTTAGATGCTGGCAACTGGTGGGGAGGGTGGTGGACATCTCTCTAGAAGCCAACTCCCTCCCCACTGACAGACAGGGAGTGAGAGCATTGATAGAACATGCTTGGAGCGGGGAGGTTACTTGCAGAAACAGCACGGTCATCTCTACCAGTCATCTTCAGATTGGTCATTAGTGGTCTGACTAGCATCATCTTCGTTATTTTAGGTACAGTTAATCTTTAGATCTGGGGTGCATTTGTTCCTTTCTTTGCAGTCAATTCTCGGAATTGTGGCAACTCAAGTCCTGTGTATAGTCTGGTAGTTATGTATGTAGTTAACTTCTCCACCTGGGGTTTTCGTATCTCTAAGACAGCTCACAGGATGTGGCTCAGAATATCATCCACAGCCCTTGAGAAGGAACTAAAGGCCCTTGATTGCTTGATGACCACATTATCATTATTCTCCTTAAACTGTTTTCCCTTGTTTCAGCCTTTCTCACTTCTCTGATTAAACTGATCCTTTGATTACAGTTTTCCGCAGGCAAAAGGCAGGCAGAGGACGTGGTCAGGGGGCCAGGCTCATACTCCACTGCTCCTTGTCAGTGGCACTGGCGTTTCATCTTGACGTCAGGACAGGTGTGCACGGTGGGTGTGACAGGCTTTGGTTCACTTTGCAAGTTATGAAACTGATGCTCACAGGGGTGGTGACTTCTGTGGCTAGAAAAGGCTGAACTCGATGTAGAACTCAGGTGGTCTCAGTACTGGGTGCTTTCTTCCAAATGCGGAATTCGACCGCTGCTTGGAATGTGGCCCGATGTTGAGAATAGTTCTTACTGTCATAGCATTTTGAGTAGTTGCCAGCTGATTTGCATTCTAAATTTGGCAACTATTAACTCTGATATATTTATCCTCTTTATAGAAGTTCAGAAGAGAGAGATGAGAAAATTGACTAGGGATTTCAGAACTCCCTCACCATCTGAGATCAGGTCGCTTTCACTACAATATAGCAAAACTGTATATTACAAATATTCAGTTGCTATGGACATAATCCCATGTCTTGCAATCAGCTAGATGTTGGGAGGGTCCTAGTTCCGCTCATGTATTCATATGTTCATTTTCCCTCCTGAGGGTCAAGTCTCCTGTAAGCTGCTGCTCCCTGTAGCGTGCAATTTAAAGGGATTCTCTCATCTTTCCCACGAAGCTGACAAAAAACACTTGCTGCCCTCCTCACTCTCCTGAATGCAGGCTGATACCTGTGGCCTTGGCACCTTCCTACTCGGGGGTACCGAGGTACCTGTAAAGAGGCGTGGTGCTTTCTTTGCTAATGAACCATTCTCTTGACAAAGAGGACTTATCCCTCCCTTATTCCCAGCTTCCTTTTTCCACTTATTTTTATTCAAATGAGGAGGTGACCATCATGGAAGATGTGACACTGGAATTAGCTTTGTTCACATTAGGTTTGAAGAGGATCAGCATTTGACTTCCCCATCATCATGGTACTGAAATCATTATTTTATTTCTTTATTTCTGGCTGTTAAATTTTCTTTTTTTAATTTTAATTTTATTTTGGCACATAGTAGATGAACAGGGTTGTGTCAGATTCAGGTGTACAGCAACGTGATTCAGTTTTACAAACACAAGTCTCCTCTTTCATAATATTTCCCCATTTGGGTTATTACAGAGTATTGAGCAGAGTTTTCTGTGCCATACAGTAGGTCTTTGTTGGTTATTTCTATTGCAGCAGTTCGTTTTTCAAGCAGAAAACGAGCCTTAAGCAAATCAAAGAATAGTGTTTTCTTTTGAAACATGTAACAGTGAACCCTTCAGATCACTCCATCTAGCAGTACTCCTCCCGACTCACCTTTCCCCAAATCTCAGGCTTTTTAAAGCGTAAATCCCACTCCTCAAGTCTTAAGAGTGAAGTCTAATGGAAATTTATTTTGTTAAATGGAAAAGTAAAAATATATGTCAGGGGCAGAAATGGAATTGCTTATAGGAACAGTTGAATAAGTTTGTTTTATTGTAGTTATTCTCACCAGTGACTTGCTATAAAAGTGGGAATCCTGTGACTTTCTGTACTGTTGAATTCTCCTTTTGAGTGTTTCATTTCNTCTTAAGAGTGAAGTCTAATGGAAATTTATTTTGTTAAATGGAAAAGTAAAAATATATGTCAGGGGCAGAAATGGAATTGCTTATAGGAACAGTTGAATAAGTTTGTTTTATTGTAGTTATTCTCACCAGTGACTTGCTATAAAAGTGGGAATCCTGTGACTTTCTGTACTGTTGAATTCTCCTTTTGAGTGTTTCATTTCAGTTGGCAACATAGCACTCCTGGGGATGTTTGAGATCAAAACAGCTAATTTCCATTTGACTGCCAATCAGTATGTGGAGAAGAAGTCTTAGCATTAGTTCAGAGACGTGTCAGTACCTACAGAGGCAACCTGATGACATGTAAGGAAGATGGACTCTGGAGTGACACAGATGCACATTGGTTTGAGCATTTATTATTGCTATATTGTAAGTCAGTTAAAAATGCTTCTTGATACTCAGGCATCTATGAACAAGAAATGATTACTTTCTGTTCCTCACATGTTTGCTGTGAAAATTTAATGAGATCACCATAAGTAAGTAACGGTATCTGGGACTTGCCATGTTGTCATTACTATTCCCTTTTCTGACTGATAGCTCACTGTCTTCATCTGGAGTTTTACTCACAGTTGTATCTATGAGTGACTAGCCATAGTGCCAGTGCCTCGGAGAAGTCAGTGGCAACCCACTCCAGTACTCTTGCCTGGAAAATCCTATGGGTGGAGGAGCCTGGTAGGCTGCAGTCCATGGGGTTGCTAAGAGTCGGACACGACTGAGCGACTTTCACTTTCACTTTTAACTTTCATGCATTGGAGAAGGAAATGGCAACCCACTCCAGGGTTCTTGCCTGGAGAATCCCAGGGATGGGGGAGACTGGTGGGCTGCTGTCTATGGGGTCTCACAGAGTCAGACACGACTCAAGCGACTTAGCAGCAGCAGCAGTAGCAGCAGCAGCTTGTTATCTAACATCCATCTCCAGTTTTTCCCAGACAGGTCTTGATTACTAAACTAAGGCAAGTTATTAAAAGGCTGGATTTCATTGTCAAAATCACTTTGGATTACATTCCACAATTGAATTCAAGTTGGACAATTGCACACCATTACCAGTTTTCTCTGAAAGCTGAAAAGTAATGAGGAAAGAGAGGCCAGTCACCACTGGATAATAATACCTCAAAGGGGAGACTGCTCCACTAAATAAGGCACTAAGCAAAACATGCCTGTCCGCAGAGGACAGAAGGCAAACTACAGATGAGGTTCAGCTGCTGGTCATAAGCCCACTCCTGCCTGCAGCAAACTTAGCACTGCTGGTGTGGGTTCAAATGAAGTCATTGCTTCCCAAAAATCATAGTGGAAAAACTTAAGAATATACTAAAGGTTATATATGTATGTGTGTACTCAGTTGTATCCGACTCTTTGCAACTCCATGAACTGTAGTCCAGCAGACTTTTCTGTCTATGGGATTATCCTGGCAAGAATTCTGGAGTGGGTTGTCATTTCTTCCTCCAGGGATCTTCCTGACCCAGGGATCGAACCCATGTCACTTATGTCTCCTGCCCTGGCAGGCAGATTCTTTACCACCAACACCACCTGGGAAGTCCCACTAAAGGGTATATAAATCCCCCAGATAGTGGGTGGTATTTTCCTTCTATCTAAATACAAAAGGGAGGGTGTTGCTTCCTACTCTGAGACCAGAGATCTTGGGTCCCAGTGTTTGTTATTATCAGTATTTGTCCTAACACATCTGGTGTTGGAACCCAGATCACAAGGATCTCAAAGCCTAGATGATTCTTCTGAAAATCCTGTGGTGGTTCAGTCGGTAAAGAATCTGCCTGCAATGCAGGAGACCTAGGTTGGATCCATGGGTCAGGAAGATCTTTTGGAGAAGGAAATGGCAACCCATCCCAGTATTCTTGCCTGGAGAATCCTATGCGTACAGGAACCTGGTGGGCCACAGTCCATGGGGGTCACAAGAGTCGGGCACGACTTAGTGACTAAACCAACAACAACATACTTAAGGTACTTAAAGAAAACATGTTAAGTTTGCAGCAAACATAATCATGCCTCTGAGATTTTCTAAGGGATCTGGTTTGATGAGTCATTTAATTAGTATAGACAATATTTGCTGCTTAAATTTAGGAAGAATGAACTGAGATTTCTTCTTGTACTAAAGCCGTGGCACGCTTTATCCTTTTGGAGTTGAAAGTGACAGGAGAGGTGGAAAGCTAGCTCTCTAGACGAGGATGCTGCGGCCCAAGTGGGTGAGTCAGTTAGTGATGGCAGAGTGGACACTAAGCTCAGGCTGTCCCCTGAACCACCCTGCTGCAGAGGAGGCTGACTTCAGCAGGCTGCTTGTATTCGATGTGTGTGGAAACATGCATGTCAAAAAGATGAAAGAAAGACAGCACAATGGAAGACTGGCTTGCCAAGATATGTGAGAGGTTTAATAACTGCAATAGACAAAGAGTGTTATGATAAGAATCATCCCAAATCTGAAGAGAAATCTTGGCAAAGGATACATTTGTCTACTAGCAGAAGAAATAAGGTGATATAACAATTGATAAAATCAAAAGTTGCAAATGAAAACAGTATTGAGCTTTATTTGGCTTCTGTATACTAAACCGACTATAAATGCAGGTGCCTGTGGTGAGGCCAGGCTTCCCAGCATGGGTGCCACAGGTACATGGGCACCCATACCTGATGGGCTTATCCATGTGAGCATAACAGGACGGTGGACGTTCACTTCCAGTGTGTGCCTCACGAAAGAGTCAATAGACTAGAAACTTACCTTTGTGTCTAGGAAGGTATTCATCACCATACCGTTTATAACACTCCAGAATAGGGGAGCAGGTTCAATAAATTATGATACATCCATATAATTGTTTCTGAATGTAATAATCTTCAAAGAATGTTCAAAGTTGAAATGTTACTGAATGTCAGTTTGTATTTCAAAGCACAGTGAGGCCAAACAAACCGAAACATCGGCGTTTGGGGCAGGGCCAAGCAAGGAGTTGGGTGGCTTGTGCTTAAAACACCTCAAACTCTCTGATGGATTTCAGAAAGCACTTTTGAAAGTGAAATGAAGGAGGGGCATCACAGGGTGCATGCTCAACTCCTGCTCAGTTCTGATTGATTAATGTTTGGGGCAACAAGGCAGTGTCACAGAGGTTAGCATTATCGATCCTTAGGCACCAGAAGGTCTGGGCGTTCATGATCATCAAGCGGTTAATTTCTTCCATTTGGTTGTTGTTTTAGCATTTGTGAAACAACTGAGGAACTGAACGTCATATACTATTATCTGGGTGGTTCAGAGAGGAGCTGCGTACGGCAGAGGAAATGGGGGAGGTGTGTCTCAGAAAGGTCCATAGTGCCCTCCTTGGCAGAAAGATGTTCAGAATGCATTTGATACAAAATGACACACATAACACAAAATTCAATACAAACATGATATCAGTTATATTACACAATCATGTAAGACAGTACACCCAACTGTAGTGATGGGGCGGGGAGAGGGTTGTCTTCTTTATTTTTTCTACTGTTCTACAGCAAATAGAGATTATTTTTATAACTAGAAAGAGGAATGCACTTATTTTAAAGTAATTTACAAAGTTAAATTAAAATTAAACACATTTTGATACGATCTTCAAACTAGGCTTTCGTAGTACATGAACTGAGAACTTTCAGATCTACAAGCTGGGTTTCAAAAAGGCAGAGGAACCAGAGATGAAATTACCAACATTCATTGGATCATGGAGAAAGCAAGGGAATTCCANAATAAAGCAGAAATAGATGTTTTTCTGGAACTCTCTTGCTTTTTTGATGATCCAGTGGATGTTGGCAATTTGATCTCTGTTTCCTCTGCCTTTTTTGAAACCAGCTTGAACATCTGGAAGTTCATGGTTCACATATTGCTGAAGCCTGGCTTGGAGAATTTTGTGCATTGCTTTACTAATGTGTGAAATGAGTGCAATTGTTCAGTAGTTTGAGCATTCTATGGCATTGCCTTTCTTTGGGATTGGAATGAAAACTGACCTTTTTCTGTCCTGTGGCCACTGCTCAGTTTTCCAAATTTGCTGACATATTGAGTGCAACACTTTCATAACATCATCTTTCAGGATTTGAAATAGGTCAACTGGAATTCCATCACCTCCACTAGCTTTGTTCATAATGTTGCTTTCTAAAGCCCACTTGTCTTCACATTCCAGGATGTCTGGCTCTATGTGAGTGATCACACTATCATGATTATCCGGGTTGTGAAGATATTTTTTGTACAGTTCTTCTGTGGATTCTTCCCACCTGTTCTTAATATCTTCTAACAAAACACATACAGGATCTTTTCCTGAAAATTCCAAAATGCTGATGAAAGAAATCAAGGATGATTTAAATAAATGGAAAGAATTCATCAATTAGGTGTATTTGTAAACCCCATCCATGCTATTCTATAGTTTTAAAACAATTCTCATCAAAATCACAGAAAGGTATTTTGTAGACATATGTAAACACAGTAAAATTCATAGGAAAGACAAAGGCTTTTCTTGAAAAAGAAAATGATGTGGTAGAATTACTTTACCTGATATTTAAGTCTACCACACAACACAGTAATTGGGACTGCGTGGTGTTGGCAGAGGAATTAGCACAGAGATCTTTGACTGAGTAGAGAACCCAGAAACAGCCTATGCAGAAGTATCTGACTTTCTTCACAAAGATAAAAAGTAATTCAATGGAAGATGGATAGATTTTTCAACACATGGTCCTGGAGCAATTGAATATCCATAAACTAAATTAAAAAGTTTACTTAAATACCATGCCTTCTACAAACATTATGTTACATTTCACATTCACAGGCTTAAATGTGAAACTGTAAAACTTTAGAACGAAGCCAAGGAGAAGGTCTTCAGATACAGAGCTAGACAAAAGTTCTTATATTTGGTCTCAAAGTATAGTCCATAAAAGGAAAAAAATATGAATTGGGGCTCATCAAAATTCAAAATTTTGCTCAATGAAAGACTCTGTAAAGAGGATGATGCTATAAATTGTTGACCTAGAGAAAAACATTGGTATCGGAATATCTAGAGTAGTATTAGCGTGTGTGCTAATAAAAAATCTCATTATGGAATGGGGAAAAGACATGAACAGCCATTTCAGTGAAGAGCATATATAGATCACAAATGAGCCTACGATAAAATGTTTACCAGTTAGGGAAAGGCAAATTAAAACCAAAATGAGATATTACCTTACCCATATCAGAATGATGAAAAAGAAAAAAATGGTAAGTGCAAATGCTAGCAAGGACAAGGAGAAACTGGATCACACGTACGTTTCTGGTGGGAGTGTAAAATGATATAGCCACTCTGTAAAATAATTTTGAAGTTTCTTGTAATAAAAACTAAATATACACTTAACATATAACCTAGCAATTACATTTTGGGGCATTTATCTCAGAGGAATGAAAAATTACATTCACAAAGAAACCAGCTGATAGCAGCTTTATCCATCATAGCTTAAAAAAGTAGGAAAAACTTAAATGTACTTCAATGAGAATATAATTAAATAAATTCTGATATAACCATATTATGGAGTGCTCAGTTCAGTTCAGCTGCTCAGTCGTGTCTAACTCTTTGCGACCCTCTGGACTGCAGCACAGCACGCCAGGCCTCCCTCTCCATCACCAACTCCCAGAGCTAGCTCAAACTCATGTCCATTAAGTTGGTGATGCCATCCAACCATCTCATCCTATGTTGTCCCCTTCTTCTCCCACCTTCAATCTTTCCCAGCAGCAGGGTCTTTTCTAATGAGTCAGTTTGCATCAGGTGGCCAAAATATTGGAGTTTCAGCTTAAGCATCAGTCCTTCCAGTGAATTTTCAGGACTGATTTCCTTCAGGAAGGACTGGTTATATCTCCTTGCTGTCCAAGGGACTCTCAAGAGTCTTATCTAACACTACAGTTCAAAAGCATCAGTTCTTCAGTGCTCAGCTTTCTTTATAGTCTAACTCTGACATCCATACATGACCACTGGAAAAACCATAGCGTTGAGTAGACGGACTTTTGTTGGCAAAGTAATGTCTCTACTTTTGAATATGCTATCTATGTTGGTTATAACTTTTCTTCCAAAGAGCAAGTATCTTTTAATTTAATGGCTGCAGTCACCATCTGCAGTGATTTTGGAGCCCCCCAAAATAAAGTCTGTCACTGTTTCCATTGTTTCCCCATCTATTTGCCATGAAGTGATGGGACCAGATGCCATGATCTTCGTTTTCTGAATGTTGAGCTTTAAGCCAACTTTTTCACTCTCCTCTTTCACTTTCATCAAGAGGCNTAACTTTTCTTCCAAAGAGCAAGTATCTTTTAATTTAATGGCTGCAGTCACCATCTGCAGTGATTTTGGAGCCCCCCAAAATAAAGTCTGTCACTGTTTCCATTGTTTCCCCATCTATTTGCCATGAAGTGATGGGACCAGATGCCATGATCTTCGTTTTCTGAATGTTGAGCTTTAAGCCAACTTTTTCACTCTCCTCTTTCACTTTCATCAAGAGGCTCTTTAGTTCTTCTTCACTTTCTGCCATTTGGGTGGTGTCATCTGCATATATGAGGTGATTGATATTTCTCCCAGCAATCTTGATTCCAGCTTGTGCTCCATCCAGCCCAGCATTTCTAATGATGTACTCTGCATATAAGTTAAATAAGCAGGGTGACAATATACAGCCTTGATGTAGTCCTTTCCCAATTTGGATCCCTCCATTGTTTCATGTCCAGTTCTAACTGTTGCTTCTTGACCTGCATACAAGTTTAGGAATTAAAAGGAGGAAGCAGTTGCCATGCACATTTTTGATGGATCTCATTGGAATCAGTCTAAGTGAGAAATATTTATCTCAAATGATTATATACTGCATGAGTCTACTCTGTTTATGTAATATTCTCTATATGACATGATTATATATTTGGAGGACAGATTACTAAATGACGGGACAGGGGATTAAAGCAAGGAAAGCTATCAAGAGCTTGATGCGAGACATCCTTGTGTGATGAAAGTAAGGTATACTAGATATTTACTGGAAGTAAAAAAAAGATACTAAAGTATCTTTTCTCTGTAAGTGTTAATATCCCAGTTGTGAAATTATATCATAGTTTTGACAAATGTGACAATCATGGGAGACTGTACACAGAGTGGGATCAAGATCACAAAGGGGAATGGTAAAGCACTTGAAGGTTTCAGATAAGGTAATTTGATGGTGAATATATAGATTTATTTATATCTATATATATGGCAAAATTCATCCAACTATAAACATTTTTAGTATATGTCGGTTATACCTGAAATGAAACACTTTCTAGAGTCTTAATGTCACAGACCTCATTATGGACTCCAAGTCTCAAGAAAGGAGGTGGAGTCATGAGACATTTGCAGTTATTAAAAGAAGTCTGTTGACATAAACTATAAAAGTTTATTTTGTGGCTATTGCTTATTGGGGCTGATTGAGGCTCTGCAGAATTTTGGCCGTGAATCTGTTTGTTGCCTCTTGATTTTGCCATGTTTCTGCATCCATTCCTAGGTGTGCCCTTGGCCCAGTAGAGGTCACTTTTACTTGCTGAATATGCTGTCTTTCATCACAGGAATATTCATTAAACTGGAATGTGTGCATTTGTTTCCCTGTCCTCCCTGGAGGAGGGCATGGCAACCCACTCCAGTATTCTTGACCAGAAAATTCCATGGACAGAGGAGCCTGGCGGGCTAGGGACATGACTAAAGCAACTGAGCAGCCTTCTATCCCCTTGTCTTCCTTACCTTGTGAGCAGTGTGGGAGGGCATTTGAGTCATTTTTTTATCTGTGTTGGTTTTAAGTTACTGTGGCCTGTTGTGCTGTTTGTCTGAATATAATTAGGGTGGATTCCTAGCCACATCCTTGCACTTAACTTTGAAATACACTGACCTATTATAGC
This sequence comes from Neotragus moschatus, assembly GCA_006410615.1. Taxonomy (NCBI): domain Eukaryota; kingdom Metazoa; phylum Chordata; class Mammalia; order Artiodactyla; family Bovidae; genus Neotragus; species Neotragus moschatus. Next base: position 645,370 of record SJYA01002606.1, on the reverse strand, counting down.
AAGAGACCTATCCCTCTTGCTTTGAGAAAAATTTGGGCCCAAATTCCTTCAGCTCTGCACATGGATGCTGCAGCCGTTCAGACTTTGTGAATGGGGAACATCCTGGAACAGCAAGACTAGGAGGTTTGGAAAGCGAGGTTTAGGTCTGACTCTGGTAGTGACTGACTGGGCCACCCTGAGCAAGTTATGTGACCATCATAGTTGATTTTTTTCTTTTGCAAATGAGGATAATAATAAGGCTTTCCTTGCATTCTTATAAAAACTAAAAATAATTTATAAAATGGCTCATAAATCAATAAATGAGATCATTCTGGAAACAGTGGGAAAGGGGAGCTGTAATGAAAAAGGAGTCTATACCATTTCTGTTTCCGCTCTCCTCTTCTGTTTGCATGTCATTTCTGTGACCTCCTGTAACTACCACCACCCCGTTCTTGGAGCTGCAAGCACCACCTGCTCAACATTAATTCAGATTTATCAGTCCCTGGGATTTCTGACCTGATTGAAGCAAGTCTCCCCCGACTTCGAAACCTCGGGTGTGTCCCCCCACTGATCCTTATCTGACGTGACCCCTGCTGAAGGGCCTTTATCCTGAACAGTATGATGTGCCTGCTGCCCTGCTTTCTTTGTCAGGCAAGATGAGTTATTGATATTTTAGCAGAGGTGAAAACTGTTTGTCAGACAAATTGTGTGCCGGACACAAAGATGACATCTTGACTTGCAGGTCTAACTTGGAGCTTTTCTGGGGGCATCTGAGAATGTGGAATTCTTCCAGGTTCACCTTGTGACCGGTGACATGCCTGGAACACCACCTAAAATATGACATGAGGCTGAGACTGTTGCTCCCATGAGTATCATTTGAATCCAACACATATTTCTTGACCACTCTGCTAGATGCTTCCTGAAAAGATAATACACAGTTACTTCCTAGAGGAACTCACGGTTCAGGGACTCCTCAAACAGACGAGCTCAAAAGGGTGTGGCAAATGCAGTAATCACAATGACCACAGGGTGTTTCCTGGTTCTAGAAAGGGACGCAAGAAAAGAGGTCCTTGAGTCCAACCTGGATTTGGGGAGAGCTGTCCTGGAGTGAAGATGCTGGTTTGCTTCAGGACAATTCGGAGATGCAGAGGAACAAACTGGGTCTCTGGTAGGGTGGACAGCAAGAGCTGAGGTACATACGTCATTCAAAGTGCCCTGTTCACCACCAGCTGGGCAAGGAGTCCAGAGTGCATGGGCTGCCAGAGGTGACAACAGGGTCCTAACCGAAGTGGAGATTTAGGGATGATCTTGAAGAGACAGTAGGGCACACAGGAGAAATGGGAGTTAGCCATGGAATGAGTTAAGCCAGGAGCCATTCCTGCAGAAGGCAGAGTACCAGTGACGGTTTTGAGTAGAAAAGAAGGTGGGTTTTCAGAAACATGCAGCAGGTGCAAACGTGGGGCTGGGTCAACAAGGAACTATGAAAGGGTTCTAAGCAAAACTGCTTCAACTTTTGTTTGAGCAAGCTCTTGGTGACGTGGTGTGGGGGGTAGATGTGATTTCAGGCAGTGAATTGAAGTGCTCTGGGAATGGTCTATGTGAATGGGCCTGTAGAGACCGAGTATGGGAAGGAAGGACTCGACTGGATTAAATGAAGGAGGAGGACTGCTCGTGGGAATTAGCTGTTTGAGATTGTCCTTGAAGCAAGTGCTATCCCACTGATAAAAAGTTAACGAAAATAATTAACTCAGGAGGGCAAGCAGTCGCTTCATTTTGTTGAAGGCATTCTAAGTGTATCTAACACCTCCAAACATGTATCTTTGAATCTTGTGGGTGGGAGGGCCAGCTCTCTGAAGAGGTTGGTGTGGACTTGCTATAAGCATCTGTTAATAGAGGGTGATGTGGGGCTGTGAGTGGGTTACCCAGGCACAGCCTCGGGGACAGAGTGTATTTGGGCAGCATCCGTCTTTAAAGCACTTGTAGAGATGGGACCTCTGAGAAGTGGTGGAGAGGTGGTGCAGAGAGGTCACAGAGACCGAGGGAGAACACATACCAGGAGTGTGCAGTCATCCATAAAACGCATCCTCGAGGACCAAGGAGGAGATGGCAGAAACACACTCTGTGGACTTGGCGCGGTGAAGTCCTTGGTCTCTGGAGAGGAGGGTAGAGGAGGCCACACTCGAGCTGTGCAGGCATGAGAAATAAATGAGGAAGACGCAGGCTGGCACCCTAGAGCGAGAAGCCCAGGCCTGTCCCGCCAGCACTGAAGCATGCTTCAGGAGGCTGTCTTTCTCCCCGGCCATTCTAAGCAGAACACCAGCCCACTGACAACGCCACAGCAGGATGCACGTCTGAGGATAAGGCCGGATGTGGCCTTTTCTTGGTCACCGTTGGGGTCATTGGCCCTCTGTGCCTCATTCTCGTTCTCCCTTTCAGGCAAGGTCAGCTAGCCTGGTTGATTTCCACCCAGCCATCCGAAGCCACTTGCCAGGACAGCGGTGCCCATTCACAGCCCANCAGAACACCAGCCCACTGACAACGCCACAGCAGGATGCATGTCTGAGGATAAGGCCGGATGTGGCCTTTTCTTGGTCACTGTTGGGGTCATTGGTCCTTTGTGCCTCATTCTCATTCTCCCTTTCAGGCGAGGTCACCTAGCCTGGTTGATTTCCACCCAGCCATCCGAAGCCACTTGCCAGGACAGCGGTGCCCATTCACAGCCCAGCATCCTCCCTAATGACTCTGTGGTTGGAGTTCTCTCCACCCGCACTGACTCTCTTTCCTCTTGCTTGCGCTCTGGGCTCCTTTCCAGCCCAAGGCTCCCTTTCCTCTGCCCCTGTGATGTGATCCCGGGCAGCCACCTCCAAGTGCAAAGCTTACACTGAGGGACTGCACGAGGTCTGTGCCAGGAGACCAAGGGTGCTTTGATTTAGAAGTTGGCTCAGACACATGGGCCTCTGGACCTCTTGCATGTGGATTGGCTATGCCCTGAAATTTGTCTGCCTGTGTGCTCCGGGTGATGAGATTTATCTTTTCTGCAGAAAGAGGTCCTGGTGAACTGGGAAAAGATCCTACCACAGTTGTTGAATTAATATGATTCTGAGAATAGCTGCTCAGAAAGAATCTTTTTTCATTCTCAGGCAGGGCCTTATCTTTACCAGTATGACAACTGAACTAGCCACTGATGATATTGATTTCATGTATTAAATTCATGTTTGGGTGTTTGAGAACAATCAATAAAGAGCAAAGTTAGCATCAAATCACCTCTTTACTTACTTCACCTGTGAAATTAAGAAAGCCTTCTAAATCAATCTGTANCTTTACCAGTATGACAACTGAACTAGCCACTGACGATATTGATTTCATGTATTAAATTCATGTTTGGGTGTTTGAGAACAATCAATAAAGAGCAAAGTTAGCATCAAATCACCTCTTTACTTACTTCACCTGTGAAATTAAGAAAGCCTTCTAAATCAATCTGTAAGTAGATCTTTAGAAAATATATATTCATAAATCTATATTTATATGTTTATGTGTATATATGTGAACAACATATATGTATGTACTTATATGTATGAATATATACTTATGTAACATGTATATATAAATAAGTATGTATATCAGTTCAGTTCAGTCGCTCAGTCAGTGTCCGACTNCTTTTCCTATTTGGAACCAGTCTGTTGTTCCATGTCCAGTTCTAACTGTTGCTTTCCGACCTGCATATAGGTTTCTCAAGAGGCAGGCCAGCTGGTATTCCCATCTCTTTCAGAATTTTCCACAGTTTATTGTGATCCACACAGTCAAAGGCTTTGACATAGTCAACAAGCAGAAATAGATGTTTTTTCTGAAACTCTTTTGCTTTTTCGATGATCCAGCAGATGTTGGCAATTTAACCTCTGGTTCCTCTGCCTTTTCTAAAAGCAGCTTGAACATCTGGAAGTTCATCATTCACGTATTCCTGAAGCCTGGCTTGGAGATATTATTGATATTATAAACATAGTATCATATAGTATATAAAATATAAATCTATATTGCATATTAAAATTTCATATAAGCAAATGTGCTTGTATATTTTATTGATTTACACATAATATATTGTTATATAATTATGTATATTAGTTTATATAGCATATATTGTATATTTTATTATACATTATAATATATATTAATTTTTATATCATATACTTATATGTGCATATAATATATGTTTATGCATATATTCCATTACAAGTGCATGTTACAGGTTTATTTGGAAGGTACTTAATGTTTTTATATAAAATATTATATATAAATATGTTCCATATGTGTGTCCCTCCACACACATACATATATATGTGTCAAAAGTAACATGCTTTTTGATGCATATATCCCCTGGTGTGTTGTGACCATGTGTCAAACTGGACAGCACAAAATCAAGGACTGCTAAGGCAGCTCATTGTCAAGGCAGTCAGTGCAACTGAAGGATTACATAAGCCCTTTGCCCATTATAGCTCCCTTTACTGTGTGTCTTACTTGCCCTCTCTATCTTACATTTCATTGTTGGAATTAACAGAAAGACTAAAGGCTTGCAGTATGCGCTTCCTGTGTGTAAGCCAGTTTTCTAAGCATTTAGCATGTGTTATGCTCACAGCATGCACATGAAGATGTCAGTGTTACTCATCCAGCATCATCTGCCTCCCCTTCTAATTTCTTCAGGAATTCAGTTTTGTTCATTCCTTTCCCTTGGATGAAGAGATTGTCTTCACCTCAAGTGTAAGTTCTGAAGTAATGGCACCTCATTCCTGTCACTGGTGTTTGGTTAGGTGGCCACCACAGAATCCAGATTNGTGCTTCCTGTGTGTAAGCCAGTTTTCTAAGATTTAGCATGTGTTATGCTCACAGCATGCACGTGAAGATGTCAGTGTTACTCATCCAGCATCATCTGCCTCCCCTTCTAATTTGTTCAGGAATTCAGTTTTGTTCATTCCCTTCCCTTGGATGAAGAGATTGTCTTCACCTCAAGTGTAAGTTCTGAAGTAATGGCACCTCATTCCTGTCATTGGTGTTTGGTTAGGTGGCCACCACAGAATCCAGATTTGATGAAAGGAGTGAGCAGTCTGAAGGGTGGCCTGGGACATCTCTCTGTCTTTCTAACATGAGTCATGAAGCAGATACCATACTCTACAGGAAGCTGTGGTGTGTCCTGTATGTGGTGAGGGCTGGCTCTCCATGACCAAATCGGCAGCCATAGGATGCTAGCCTGAGGCAACTGAGGGGAAAAAAATGATCCCAGGTCTTTCCATGCTATCTTTGAGCCTTAGTGGCCCATTGAGACTCAGTAAGAGCACGAAAAGACGTCTTCTTTGAGCTTTCTTCAAGGCTTCTTCTGGAGGTGTATCACTTAGCTTTTGCCACTGTTATGGCGCATAACAGTCTGCCTAAAAATGCCGTGGCTGCATTGTATAGAATGCAATAATGCCATTTGCAGTAACATGAATAGACTTAGAGATTATTGTACTAAATGAAATACGTCAGAGAAAGACAGATCATACAGTACCACTTTTATGTAAAATCTAAAATAAATATACTGATCAAATTATTAACAAAGAGAAATAGACTCACAGACAGAGAAAACAAATTTATGGTTACCAAAAGGGAAAGGTAGGGGTGAGAGATAAATTAGGAATTTGGACTAACATATACACACTACTGTATATAAAATAGATAATCAACCAGGACCTACTCTATAGTGCAGGGAGCTATCCTCAATGTCTTGTAATAGCCTATAATGGAAAATAGTGTTAAAAAGAATATATATATATTTATAGTTGAATCCTTTTGCTGTATACTTGAAACTAACACAGCATTGTGAATTAGTTATACTTTGCTTTTTAAAAATGCTGAAATACAGTGGCTCAAAACTACAATAATTTTTTAACTTTGCATGCTTGTGGATTCCGGCGTGTTGACTGATCAAGACTGTGCCTAGGTGGGCTTGACGCCAAGGAGAAATTGGGTCCAGATTCCTATCAAGTATCTTTCATCCTCTGGGCAAGTGTACTTACTGGGACACATGAGGACAGAAGGTCATGGGAGCAGGCCCAGCCACTCACACACATCTTTGCTACGCCATGTCCCTGGTGTCACACTGGCCAAAGCAAGCCATGGGCAAGCCCACTGTCCATTGGCAGGTGAAGCCTGGTGAAAGCCCGCAGAGTCACGTGACAGAGGATCCAGATGTACGGAAGGGCGAAAAAGTGGGAGCAGCCGCACTGTGTGCCAAAGGTTGCCGTTTTCCTAATTGTGTAAGCCAGTAGAGGTAGGTTTTAGTGTGTCTTGCGGGTGGAGGCATCCAAATAAAGGTAGATTTTTCAAGTTTCCTGACTTATAGGTGAGAAAATCATGACATGTGGTCTAAATCCAGAGCCCAGGCTCTTGGAGCTATGCTGAGTAAATACAGGATTTAGCATTTCTAGGAGAGTAGCCAGGAGTTCTTTAGGATTATATATTGAGTCCATTTGCATAGATTGTCTCCCCAAGTTGACTTCTTAAATGTCACTTTGAGCAATAAGGAAAAAGTCATATTTTAAGGAAGAGAGGAAATGAGGAAGAGAAAGTAATAGGATAAAAGAAGCACATACAAACTGGGAAACACTGTAAGATGTGTTATGTAACACGTAATATATACATTTACACTGTAAATGTACAGAAGAAAGAAAGTGAAGTCGCTTGGTCCTGTCCCGCCCTTTGCAATCCTATGGACCATAGACCCCCGGGGTCTTTCATCCATGAGATTTCCCAGGCAAGAATACTGGAGTGGGTTGCCATTTCCTTCTCTAGGGCATCTTTCCAACCCCAGGTTCAAACCTGGGTCTTTCACACTGCAGGCAGACTCTTTACCATCTGAGGCACCAGGGAAGCCCTAAGGAAATGTATGAGCCGTGCTAAATTAGTGGTTCAGAGATTAACAAGGGATTACAAAGTTCCATAAAACAACCCCTTTCCCCCTCTTGAAACCAGTTAAGAAAGAGATAAAGTCAACAGGATAGAATCAAAATATCAGGTTTATTACTGCTGAGACCTGGCATGGAGAATATGTCTTTTCAGTTTCAGGAATGTGTCAGTTTCCTCACATTCCTCCCAGCCATAGCAGCGCTGGGAAGCTGCAGGCTTAGAAGCTGGCTTCAAAGAAGGGAGGACAAGGGGCTGTGCCCACAGTGCCCATGGTTATCCTCTTCTAATCTACCCATGCATTACCGTGGTGATGAGTGATTGCCTAGCATCAGTCTCTTCCCACCATAGGTTTATATGGTGTCTCGTGTGAGTCTCCCTAGTGTGAGTCCCAAGGGAGAAAAGGCTTGTATGGGAATAAATGAAAAACTGAAGACTCAGTTTAAACCTGAATGTGGTGATGGTGCTCAGTTGTGTCTGACTCTTTGTGACCTCATGGACTGTAGCCCACCAGGCTCCTCTGTGCAGGCAAGAATACTGTAGTGGGCTACCATTTTCTCCTTCAGGGGATCTTTCTGACCCAGGGATCGAAACTACATCTCCTGTGTCTCTTTGCATTGTTAGGCTGATTCTTTACCACTGTGCCACCTGGGAAGCCAAACCGTGTGTATCTTTTAAGAGATAAATGATTTGGAATTAATCAACAGTAGGGGTGATTTTAAGAAGTCCTGTAATAATGGCGGGGCTTCCCAGGTGGCTCAGAGGTTAAAGAATCCTCCTGCAGTGCAGGAGACACACAGAGACAAGAGTCCGATCCCTGGGTCAGGAAGCTCCCATGGAGGAGAGCGTGGTGGTCAACTCTAGTATCGTGGCCTGGAGAATTCCATGGACAGAGGAGCCTGGAGGGCTGCAGCCCGTGTGACCACAAAGAGTTGGACATGACTGAAGTGACTGAGCAGGCATGCATGTAATAGTGGCAGCATTTTAAGGAAACTAAACATGAATGCAGCATGAATGTATCACCTAGGCTTCATATAGGTAAAGGCTTTGGATAACTCATTTGGAACCATGAGAATAGTTAGCTATGCTGGAAACGCAGGACATTACTCTGCAGTCTTGGAGCAGGGACTCTGGTGTCTCTTCCTTTTCTCTTTTCTCTTCCACCTTCTCCCTTAACCCCCTGTACCTTCAGGCCTGACCTCTCCCTCCTCCCAGGTTCGGCCCCTCCCTTAACCTCACTCCCTCCAGCCCCTCCTTCCCTTATTGTCTCGTAGGGTCTAAGGGCAGGGCTTTGGGGCTGGGACTACTTGGCTCTGCCTTTTAATTGCTTAGAATTAAGCAGATTCATTAACCCAGGCCTCAGATTTTTTTGAGAGTTGGCATGACAACAGTGTGAGCTTTGGAAAGTAACTGAAGTGATGAATGTCCCAGAAATGTGCAGTCTTGGTGGTGTTATTATTCCAAGTTCATCACTGTTAGACTGCTGAGGTAGCTGAAAAAAGCCACAAAATCCTGCTGACTGGCTCCACGACAAATGTATAGTTTCAGTCTCTGTTGGATCCTCCAAACTGCTCAGCATTTTGTTTTGGTTTTGTGCCCAGTTATCTCTAAACATAGAACTGGGCTATTTTATCTTGCTAATAAAATAGCCCCTTATAGAAAAATTGGAACTTATAAAACATTATCAAAAGTCCATGATCCCAGCCTCTCAGCAATATCTATATTCCAGTATTTCTCCATTTTTGTATATGTTTAGTGTATTAGCTATCTCTACCTACCTACCTATCGATTCATCTATCTCTGTATGTAAGGCGTACATGTATGTAAGGTATACATGTATGTATTTCTCTGTCTCTGTATCTATTCATACCTGTTGATCAATCCATCTCTATATCTCTACATATACATACCTATCTATATATATTTATTGCTGTTTATATGTATCTATATTTTTCATACACACTCACATTATACCTTTTTCCTTCTGTGGACTAAGGACATTTCCCTTCTCCTCATCAGCTTTCTGGTAGCAGCTGTTGGGGAATCTCGCTCTTTAATCCACCTGCTTTCATGCTTCTCATCTTGCCAACCGGCCCCTGAGATGGTACAGAGAGAGAAGTTGAGGGTTCTGCTGCCTCCCTGCCATCCAGACGCGTGTGTCTTCTCCTGCCTCTTAGCTCTTTTGCTCTGCTCTGTTGCCATGCTTACTTTCTCCGGGACATAACTCCCATCTTTTCTGGTACCTGCCATCAGTTGCCTCTGTTCTGAAGGATCTTGTCTCCTTTCCATCCCCAGTGCAGTCCTTCCCTTTCTGCCTAGAGAGGAACCATGGTCTCTGTTCCTCCTTACCTGCCAGGGTGCGTTTGGACTTCTGCCTAGCTGTTCTGCAGAAGCTGTTACCATTGGGGTTGTCCGTGTTCTCTGGTTCCCCACACCCATAGTCTCTTTTCAAACCATGTGGCCGACCCCTGCCCCAGGGTCCACCGCCTGGCTTTCCTGCAGCTTCCTAAAGCTTTCTTCTTTATACTTTTTAATTGATGGATTATTTGCTGCCCCTTTCTTAGGGGTCAGAAAGCTCTCCTGCCACACCCTCTTTTTAGTTATTTCATCCACTTCAGAGTCTCTCCCTGCTTTACTGTTTTAAGCTTTAGAATCTTTCATCCATGTCATATTAGCTGCGCCTCACCACCTTGCCCCACTGGCACTTCCAAATTTCTGTGACCAAAACAGAATGTCCTTAACAGTGGAATATTGTTGTTTTTGTTGTTTAGTCACTAAGTCATGTCTGACTCTTATGACCCTGTGGATTGCAACCAGTCAGGCTCCTGTGTCCATGGGATTTCCCAGGCAAGAATACTGGAGTGGGTTGCCATTTCCTTCTCCAGGGGATCTTCTCAACTGAGGGATTGGGTCTGCATTTCCTGCATTGGCAGGTGGATTCTTTCTCACTGAGCCACCAGGGAAGTATTATTCTGCCTTAAAAAAGGAAAGAGCTTTGACACTTGCTATAACATGGATGAGTCTGAAGGACACTATAGTGAGTGAAATAAGCCAGTCACTAAAGAATANCTTCTCAACTGAGGGATTGGGTCTGCATTTCCTGCATTGGCAGGTGGATTCTTTCTCACTGAGCCACCAGGGAAGTATTATTCTGCCTTAAAAAAGGAAAGAGCTTTGACACTTGCTATAACATGGATGAGTCTGAAGGACACTATAGTGAGTGAAATAAGCCAGTCACTAAAGAATACATGCTGTATGCTTCCATTTATAGGAGGTCCCCAGAGGGGTCAGACTCTAAGAAATGAGACAGAAAGCAGACAGAAAGCAGAATGGTACTTGCCAGAGGCTGGGGGAGGTAGGAATGGGGAGTTGTGTCTGAAGTGTTTTGGGAGATGAAGAGTTCTGGAGATGCGGGTGGTGATGGTTCCACAACAGTGTGAATATACTTAATGCTACTGAACTCGAAAATAGATCAGTTGGTAAAATTTTTTCCAACTTTGTTCAGATATAATTGGCATATAACATTGTATCAGTTTAAGGTATGATACTGTGATAATTTGATACGTGTATATATTGTGAAGTCAACGTGGTAAATTTTGTTAATTGTATTATAAGGTGATTTTAAGAAAACAACACAGAACCTTTTTTTTTCTGCTGTTTTTTTTTTCAATGTTTTTTCCTGTATTTGATTTCTAACCTCATAGCATTGTGGTTACAAAAGACGCTTGATATGTTTTCAGTATTCTTAAATTTATTAAGACTTGATTTGTGCTGCTTTTCAGGTTGAATGTCCTGTAAATATCAATCAAATGTCTGGTCTAATGTATCCTTTAAGGTTTATGTTTTCTTATTAATTTTCTGTCTGAATGACCTGTCTATTGCGATAATTGGGGTGTTAAGTCCCCCACTATTATTGTGTTACTGTTGATTTCTCCATTTATGGCTGTTAACGTTTGCTTCAGGTATTGAGGTGCTCCTATGTTGGGTGCATAAATATTTATAATTGTTATATCTTCTTCTTGGATGGATCCTTTGATCAGTATGTAGTCTTGTTCCTTGCCTCTTGTAACTGTCTTTATTTTAAAGTTTATTTTGTCTCATACAAGTATTGCTACTCCAACTTTCTTTTGATTTCTATTTTCATGGAATACCTTTCTCCATCCCCTCACTTTCAGTCTGTATGTGTCCCTAGGTCTGAAGTCGGTCTCTTGTAGATAGCATACATGTGTGTCTTGCTTTTGTATCCATTTGGCCAGTCTATGTCTTTTGGTTAGAGCATTTAATCCATGTATACTTAAGGTAATTATCAATATGTGTATCCCCACTGCCATTTTCTTAATTGTTTTGAGTTTGCTTTGTAGGTCCTTTTTCTTCCCTCCTTCTTTTGTTCTCTTGTGTTTCTCGCCTAGAGAAATTTCTTTGACATTTGTTGTAAAGCGAGTTTGGTGGTGCTGAATTCTCTTAGATTTTGCTTGTCTATAAAGATTTTGATTTCTCTGTTGGATCTGAATGAGAGCCTTGTTGGATAGAGTATTCTTGGTTATAGGTTTTTCCTTTTCATCACTTTAAAAATATCTTGTTGGGCTTACCTGGTAGCTTAGATGGTCAAGAATCTGCTTGCAATGCAGGAGATCCTGGTTTGATTCCTGGGTCAGGAAGATCCCTTGGAGAAGGGATAGGCTATCCACTCTAATATTTTGGCCTGGAGAATTCCATGGACTGTATAGGGCATTCAGTTCAGTTCAGTTCAGTGGCTCAGTCATGTCCGACTCTTTGCGACCCCGTGAATTGCAGCACACCAGGCCTCCCTGTCCATCACCAACTCCTGGAGTTCTCTCAAACTCACATCCATCAAGTCGGTGATGCCATCCAGCCATCTCATCCTCTGTCCTCCCCTTCTCCTCCTGTCCCTAGTCCCTCCCAGCATCAGAGTCTTTTCCAATGAGTCACCTCTTCCCATGAGGTGGCCAGAGTACTGGAGTTTCAGCTTTAGCATCATTTCTTCCAAAGAAATCCCAGGGCTGATCTCCTTTAAAATGGACTGGTTGGATCTCCTTGCAGTCCAAGGGACTCTCAAGGGTTTTCTCCAACACCACACTTCAAAAGCATCAATTCTTCGGTGCTCAGCTTTCTTTATAGTCCAACTCTCACATCCATACATGACCACTGGAAAAACCATAGCCTTGACTAGACGGACCTTTGTAGGCAATGTAATGTCTCTGCTTTTGAATATGCTATCTAGGTTGGTCATAACTTTTCTTCCAAGGAGTAAGTGTCTTTTAATTTCATGGCTGTGATCACCATCTGCAGTGATTTTGGAGCCCAGAAAATAATGTCTGACACAGTTTTCACTGTTTCCCCATCTATTTCCCATGAAGTGATGGCACCAGATGCCATGATCTTCGTTTTCTGAATGTTGAGCTTTAGGTATAGGTTTTTCCCTTTCATCACTTTAAATATATCCTGCCACTTCTCATCTGGCCTGTAGAGTTTCTGCTGAAAAATCAGCTGATAACCTGATGGGGATTTTTTTGTATGTTTTTTGTTGCTTTTCCCTTGTTGCTTTTAAATAGTTTTCTTTTTGTTTGATTTTTGTTAGTTTGATTAATATGTATCTTGGCATATTCCTCCTTGGGTTTATCCTGTTTAGGACTCTCTGAGCTTCCTGGACTTGAGTGACTATTTCCTTTCCCATGTTAGGGACGTTTTCACCTGTCATCTCTTCAGATATTTTCTCAGGTTCTTTCTCTTTTTCTTCTTCTTCTGGGACCTGTATAACTCAAATGTTGTTGCATTTAATGTTGTCCCAGAGATCACTGAGGCTGTCCTTGTTTCTTTTCATTCTGTTTTCTCTATTTTGTTCTGTGGCAGAGATTTCCACCATTCTGTCTTCCAGGTTGCATTTCTGTTCTTCTACTGGTTATTCTGCTATTGAGGCTTTTTAGTGTATTTTTCATTCTGGTTACTGTCTCATTCATCTCTGTTGGGTCTTCAGTTCGTCAGGGTCCTCATTAAACTTTTCGTATGTAGTCTAGATCTGTGCCTCCAATCTTTCTCCAGGATCTTACTTAGATCATCTTTACTATCATTATTCTGAATTCTTTTTCAGATAAATTGTTTATCTCTTCATTTAGTTGTTCTTGGAGGTTTTTATCTCTGTCCCTCATCTGCAACATATTTTTTTGTCACCTCATTTTGTCGAACTTACTGTGTTTGTGTTCTCCTTTCCACAGGCTCCAGGATCATAGTTCCTTTTGCTTCTGGTATCTGCTTCCCGGTGGATGAGGCTGGTCCCGAGGCTTGTGCCATTTTCCCCTTGTTAGGGGGTTTGACCTGCATTGTGGTGACCACAGCCTGCCCTGGATGTTGACTGAGACATCCTTTTGCTTTGTGATTATCACTGCCCTGGCAGGGGCTCGTCTGCAGTCTAGTTGTTGGAATAGTGGCCTCAGAACTGCTTCTTAGCTACAGTTCTGATCTGTGGTGCAGTGTAGGCAGGGCTGAAGGATTCCCAGTGGAAGGAAGCCGCTCTGTTTTCCTGCTCTGGAGCCGTTACCCGTGAACGTGCTCTGTTGTGCCCCACTCACTGTTGTGTGAGCTCACAACGTGTGCTGTTACTGGCACTGCTCTCACTGTCGCGTAACTGTGGGTCTGCTGGCAGTCGGCCCTGGTGACTCTCAGGTGTTTTCATCAGGCCCACTGGCACGGGTCCACTGAGGTCAGGTTCCAGGACTGTAGCAGTCATGCACCTGGGCCTGCTGTGGGATCCTCCTCATCTGATTTATCTGACTCCTGAGTGCTGGAGCGTCAGTTGGTTTCTGTGTTGAATAAGCAGCTGCCCGATCTCCCCAGCTTGCACCATGAGAGGCAGCTGTGCTCCTGGGTTCCTTCATCCGGCCCCACTGCTGGCACACCAGCACAGCATGTCCCGATGTCCCTACAGCCTCATTGCTCCTTACTGGGTCTCGGACTTCTGTCTGCCCTATCCCTCCTGTACTGCTGGAGAGTGCCTGTCCTCTGCACCTGCACTTCTCTGTGCCAGGAGTGAGTGCCCTGTCTCCTTTCTTTGATAAGCAAATTTATACAAATGTAATTTGCATACAAAATAGACTCAAATAAATTCTAAACCTAAATGTAGGAGCTAAAAGTATAAAACATTTAGAGAAAAAAGCCCATAGGATTAAATCTTCCTGATCTTGGTGTTCAGTAAGGATTTCTTGAATGTGATATAAAAGTCCAAGTGATGAAAAGAAAGCATTGATAATGTGTACTTTGTCAAAATGTAAAACTGGCACTCTTTGAAATACTATGACAAGAATGAAAAACAATCCACAGCAAGATAAAAAGTATTTTCAAGGCATATACCTGACATAGAACTTATACTGGGACTATATAAAGAATTTTTACATCTTGATGAGAAGAAGAAAAACCAATTTTTAAAAATTGGCAAAGATTCTGAACAAATCTCTCTCAAGGGTGTTAAGGAATGGCCTATAATCCAAAAAACCAACCAACCAAACAAAAAACCCAGTCAGCATCATCAGTCTTTAGGGAAATGCAAATTCAAATCACGATGACATGCTATTCTGTATCTACTAGGATGGCAATAATTTTTAAAAAGAAAATAACAAATGTTTGCACGAATGTGGAGAAATTGGTACATTGGTGCCCTCCTGCATTGCCAGGGTGACTGTAAACTGATGTGGCCACTTTGGAGAAACACTTGGATAGTTTCCCATGTCAGTTACCATATGACCCAACAGTTTTACCGCAAGATTTGAACCCAAGAGAAATGAAAATATCTGTCCACAGAAGCCTTGTGCATGAGTGATCATCGCAGCCCTCGTCATAATACACCAGAAGTGGGAATAACCCAAACATTCACTGATAAATGCCTAAACAAACTGACTTATTCATACTTGTAACACATATTTGCACTGATAAGGAAGGAAGCACTGATGAGTGCTACACATAGATCCTCCTCAAAAACACCACGAAGAGAAAAAGAAGCCTGGCACAAAATACCGCTCATCACATGGCTCCATTTACATAGAATGTCCCGAACAGGCCCATCTGTAGCGGTATTAGATGAGTGCTTGCTTAGGCCTCCAGACTGTAAACAGAGAGCCACTATACATGGGCACATGATTTCTTTTGGGAATGACAGATCTGTTCTGTAATTAGGCTGTGGTGCACTTTGTGGATTTACTTAAAAATGTTTAATTGTTCCCAAAAACAAGTGCCCTTTTGGTAGGTAAATTATATCTCACTTAAAACTATTAAAGTAGATTTCATTATTTGGTTGAGTAATATTGCAATGATTTCCCCGGTGGCTCAGACGGTAAAGCGTCTGCCTAAAATGCAGGAGTCTTGGGCTCAATCCCTGGGTTGGGAAGCTCTCTTGGAGAGGGAAATGGCAACCCACCCCAGTATTCTTGCCTGGAAAATCCCATGGACGGAGAACCCTGGTGGGCTATAGTCCATGGGATTGCAAAGAGTGTGGAAATAATTTTTAAAGAAATTCTTAATGAAAATATCAGGCATATAAAGGTGGTTTAATTTCTGTTATCAAGTAATTATCTTTGGGTACACACCCATGCACACACACAAACACCAGAACAGGATAGAAAGTCTGTGTCTTAGAAGAGGAACAAGGGTGATTTTTTTTCTTATTCTCATAAATTTATGTTTCACTAGAGAAATAAATAGAAAAGCCACATGCAACAATTCTCATTGTTCACAGTAGTTACCTTCTATAAAATTGCCACAAACACTAAATTAGTGAATGCTGAATCATTGATCTTAAAGGAAGCAGAGGATAGGTACCTACAAACTTCCAGTCATAACACTTTGCTGTGGACTTGAAACTAACACAGCATTATTATCACCTATACCCCAATATAAAATAATTTTAAAAATACAAGCACACATAAAGCAAGGTTATGCAGTCCTTGTTTTATGAGAATATTGTGACCGAGGGTGAGTTTTGATTGCAGATATTAGAGGTGTTCTCATTTTTTTTTCTTTTCATTTCATTTGCTAGCTTTACTATAAATCTGTAGATTAAAGATGTCTTAGAGACACCATCAAAGCTGATGAGATGGGATTGCCTGTCATTATTGGCCTGCCTCCTACTTAGTGTGTGCTTCCCACCCACTCTGTGCAAGGCATCATGAAGATGCTGTTATCACCTAAATTTCTCCCAAACACATTTTCTTTTTTCATGTGGGGAGCATTTTATTTAGAAACGTATTTAAAAGAACCAGGGAACATTTACCTTTTCCTCCCTACATCAGTTCAGTTCAGTTCAGTCACTCAGTCGTGTCCGACTCTTTGCAACCCCACGAATTGCACCATGCCAGGCCCCCCTGTCCATCACCAACTCCCGGAGTTCACCCAGACTTACATCCATCGAGTCGGTGATGCCATCCAGCCATGTCATCCTCTGTCGTCCCCTTCTCCTCCTGCCCCAAGTCCCTCCCAGCATCAGAATCTTTTCCAGTGAGTCAACTCTTCCCATGAGGTGGCCAAAGTACTGGAGTTTCAGCTTCAGCATCATTCCCTCCAAGGAAATCCCAGGGCCCATCTCCTTCAGAATGGACTGGTTGGATCTCCTTGCAGTCCAAGGGACTCTCAAGAGTCTTCTCCAACACTACAGTTCAAAGGCTTCAATTCTTCGACGCTCAGCCTTCTTCACAGTCCAACTCTCACATCCATACATGACATTGTGTAAGTTTAAATTGTACAATGTGATGGTTTGATATATACATATAAGGAATTGTTTACCACAGTTTTGACAAAATACAAATATCAGTGTTTTTGTTTCACCTCACACAGTTACCATTCTTTTGTTGTGGTGGTGAGACTATTAAGACTCTACTCTCATAACAATTTTCATTATAGAATACAGTGATAATAACTGTTATTTGTTATGATCACCATGCTGTACATTAAGTCCCTGGAACTTATTCATCTTACAACTGGAAGTTTTTACCCTGGGACCAACATCTCATTTGCTCCATCCCGCAGCCCCTGGCAACCACCAGTCTGCTATCTGTTTCTGTGAGTTCAGAGAGTTTATATTCCACGTGCAACTGGGGCTGTATAGTATTTGTCTTCTTCCATCTTGAATTATTTCACTTAGCAAAGTGCTGTCAAGGTCCATGATGTTGCAAATGGCAGGATTTTATTCTTTTATGGCTGAGTAATATTCGTGTGTGTGTGTGTGTGTGTGTGTGTGTGTGTACATGTGTTCATGTGCATGTGTGAGCACCCAATTTTCTTTATCCATTCATCTTGGATACTTAAGTTGTTTCCATATCTTGGCTGTTATAAATAATGGTGCCGTGAACATCAGGGTGTAGATACTTCTTTGGGATAGTGATTTCATCTTTTTCAGGTACATACCCAGAAGTGAGATTGCTTGATTATACGGTACCTCTGCTTTTAACTTTTTGAGGCACTTTCGTCGTGTTCTCAGTTGTGACTATTCCATTCTACGTTCCCACAGAGTTCCCTTTTTCTACATCCTTGCCAGCACTTGTTACTGCCTTTTTTCTAATAGTAGATATTCTAACAGCGTTGACAATTTTCTCTTGCTATCACCACCACTCTTCATGGCCTGTGGCAGTGTGTTAGTCTGTTGGGCTGCCGTTACAAAGTACCACAGGCCAGGTGGCTTAAATAACAGTAATATATTGTCTCTCTTGTCTCATAGTCCCAGAGGCGGGAAGTCCAAGAATAAGGTGTCAGCAGGGTTGGTTCCTCCTGGGGACTGTTAGGGAGACCGTGTTCCAGGCCCTGGCCCCGGCCTCGCCCAGTTTGCTGGCAGCCTGGTGCTCTCTGGCTTGCAGAAGCATCCCTAGTCTCTGCCTTCATGATCCCTGCTGTTCCCCTGGCGCCGTGTCTGCATCCCAGTCTCCCCTTTTTATAAGGGCACTGTTCATATTAGACACTGATAGCATCTTGTTTCCTTTTGAATGCCCTCTCCCGTGTGTGGGCAGTGGCATACAGGAATAGTTGTTGGGTAAATACGTTAAAAAGTAACAAAGGAGTGAGAAAGTTTGTACCTTGGAGTCCATACTGAGTCACCAGGGCTCCTTCCAGGTAAGTGCTTGCGTTGTGAACTCCCGCAGCACACACACTTCTTGTTAGGCCCAGGGATGTGTCCTGGTTCCCATGTTGGTTGCAGCATGTCCCCATGCTTGGTGGGAGCCTAACGGCAACAGCACTGAACTCGGCGTACTGTGACGCACTTAAAAGACACCATGGGAGGAAAATTGTTCCTGCCTTCTTTGGCTGAGTCCTACAGCTGCTATTTTTGGAGTTGGCTCCAGTGATTGTTTCTGTGCTTAAAAGCGTTTAGGGTTGCTTGGTGGATGTGTTCACAGTGGTCCAGCCGTCTCTGATTAAAGGGGAGGAAGGGAAAGACAGACCTTTGAAAATTTTTCATGAGAGAAAAGATGGAGCTTGAAAAGAGACTGTAAATAAAAATGTCTTATGGACTGAATCCACAACAAATATTTAGTTTTAAGAGCTTGCTGAGGCCAATGTAACAAATAAATGAATATAAAACAATGAATGAATGGATACAGTGACTGAATAAGNTCCAGTTCTAACTGTTGCTTCCTGGCCTGCATTCAGATTTCTCAAGAGATAGGTCAGGTGGTCTGGTATTCCCATCTCTCTCAGAATTATCCACAGTTTATTGTGATCCACACAGTCAAAGGGTTTGGCATAGTCAATAAAGCAGAAATAGATGTTTTTCTGGAGCTCTCTTTCTGGAGCTTTTTCGATGATCCAGTGGATGTTGGCAATTTGATCTCTGGTTTCTCTGCCTTTTCTAAAACCTCCTGCAATTCTGATTCGGTGCAGATGGAGTGGGCCCTGGAATTGAATGGGGCACAAGGAAAGAGAAGGAATAAAGATGACAAATTACTACCAGATGCACAGGTAGATACGGAGAAAGCTGAGCTCACCTGGGTGAGTGGAGGCAGGAGAAGGTGGCAGGGATGAGCTGAGGCAGGTGAGCCTTGAGACCTGAATAAAAGGGGCCTGGCCTGGAGCCCTGAGCCCACAGCTGGTGCCTTGGAACAGCCAGAGAGGGTCTCAGAGGCCAGGCCTAAATAGAGTCCAATAAGGGCAAAAGAGTGCCCTCTGGAGGTCGTGGGGCAGCCTTGCTGGGACCACACTGGAGATGGAAGTAAATCTTAGGTGACTGATGAAGGAATATGAGGTCTGTGTTCAGCACTGTGATTGACTAGCAATTCTAAAGAACTGTGAGTAAAACCATTAGGAAAGTTTCATAAATCATAATAAATATCATTTAAGTATTCACATAATTCACAGAAAAATGAGAAAGCCCCAGGAGCCACAAAAAGGGACAGAAATTCTATTTGGAGAGAAAGCTGAGGCTGAAAGTGTTGTAAGGTGCATTTGAAAACCATAGCCTTGGGGTCGTTTGTCCTAAGAAAACATCTGCTCTGAGAATTTGTATTGTGTAACTGTACTAATCTCGATTTGGGGATTGACTTAAACCTGCAGAGAAATGTTCACTGAAAGTGATCCACAGTTATCAACCAATCTGGAACACTGGGTCAAAGTACTTGCAGGTCTTTTATAAAAGGACACACTGGCAACCCAGGTTACGTAGAACTTCTGCTTGTTGTTCAGCACATGTTTGTGAAATTTCTCTTATATGCTAGCCATAGCACTGTGTTGGGAATAGATGAGTGAACAAAACAGATGAACTTTCCTCTCCTCATTCAGCCTACATTCTAGCATGGGAGAAAGGAAGTTCAGTTCAATTCAGTCACTCAGTTCTGTCTGACTCTTTGCCGTGCCATGGANAGCACATGTTTGTGAAATTTCTCTTATATGCTAGCCATAGCACTGTGTTGGGAATAGATGAGTGAACAAAACAGATGAACTTTCCTCTCCTCATTCAGCCTACATTCTAGCATGGGAGAAAGGAAGTTCAGTTCAATTCAGTCACTCAGTTCTGTCTGACTCTTTGCCGTGCCATGGACTGCATGCCAGGCCTCCCTGTCCATCACCAACTCCCAGAGCTTGCTCAAACTCATGTCCATTGAGTTGGTGATGCCATCCAACCATCTCATCCTCTGTTGTCCCCTTCTTTTCCTGCCTTCAGTCTTTCCCAACATCAGGATCTTTTCTGAGTCAGTAGTTTGCATCAGGTGGCCAAAGTATTAGAACTTTATCTTCAGCATCAGTCCTTCCAATGAATATTCAGGATTGATTTCTTCTAGGATTGACTGGTTTCATCTCCTTGCTGTCCAAGGGACTCTCAAGAGTGTTTTCCAGCACCATAGTTCAAAAGCATCAGTTCTTTGGTGCTTAGCTTTCATTATGGTCCAACTATCACATCCATATATGATCACTGAAAAAACCATAGCTTTAACTAGACAGACCTTTGCCAACAAAGAAATTTCTCTACTTTTTAATATGCTGTCTAGGTTGGTCATAGATTTTTTTCCAGTTAAGTTCAGTTGCTCAGTTGTGTATGACTCTTTGCGACCCCATGAACCACATCCTGCCAGGTCTCCCTGTCCATCACCAACTCCTAGAGTCCACCCAAACCCATGTCCATTGAGTTGGTGATACCATCCAACCATCTCATTCTCCTCCATCCCCTTCTCCTCCGGCCCTCAATCTTTCCCAGTATCAGGGTCTTTTCAAATGAGTCAGCTCTTTGCATCAGGTGGCCAAAGTATTGGAGTTTCAGCTTCAACATCAGTCCCTCCAGTGAACACCCAGGGCTGATTTCTTTTAGGACTGGTTGAATCTTCTTGCAGTCCAAGGGACTCTTAAGAGTCTTCTCTAACACCACAGTTCAAAGCATCAATTCTTCGGCACTCAGCTTTCTTTATAATCCAACTCTCACATCTATATGTGACTACTGGAAAAACCATAGCCTTGACTAGATGGACCTTAGTTCACAAAGTAATGTCTCTGCTTTTTAATATATTGTCTAGATTGATCATAACTTATCTTCTAAGGAGTAAGTGTCTTTTAATTTCATGGGTGCAGTAACCATCTGCAGTGATTTTGGAACCCAGAAAAATAAAGTCAGTCACTGTTTCCCCATCTATTTGCCATGAGATGATGAGACCAGATGCCATGATCTTCATTTTCTGAATGTTGAACTTTAAGCCAACTTTTTCACTTTCCTCTTTCACTTTCATCAAGAGGCTCTTTAGTTCTTCACTTTCTGCCTTAAGGGTGGTGTCATCTGCATATCTGAGGTTATTGATATTTCTCCCGGCAATCTTGATTCCAGCTTTTGCTTCCTCTAGCCCAGCTTTTCTCATGATGTACTCTGCATATAAGTTAAATAAGCAGGGTGATAATATATAGTCTTCACATACTCCTTTTCCTACTTGCAACCAGTCAGTTGTTACATATCCAGTTCTAACTGTTGCTTCCTGACCTGCATACAGGTTTCTCAAGAGGTAGGTCAGGTGGTCTGGTATTCCTGTCTCTTTCAGAATTTTCCAGAGTTTATTGTAGTCCACACTTTCAAAGGCTTTGGCATAGTCAATAAAGCAGAAATAGGTGTTTTTCTGGAACTTTCTTGCCTTTGCGATGATCCAGCAGATGTTGGCAATTTGATCTCTGGTTCCTCTGCCTTTTCTGAAACCAGCTTGAACATCTGGAATTTCACAGTTCATATATTGTTGAAGACTGTCTTGAAGAATTTTGAGCATCACTTTACTAGTGTGTGAGGTAAGTGCAATTGTCCGGTAGTTTGGGCATAATCTTTGGCATTGCCTTTCTTTGGGATTGGAATGAAAACTGACCTTTTCCAGTCCTGTGGCCACTGCTGAGTTTTCCAAATGTGCTGGCATATTGAGTGCAGCACTTTCACAGCATCATCTTTTAGCAGTAGGTGCCCAGTATGCTACTGTAGATCAGTGGAGAAGTAACTCTGAAAGAATGAAGAGATGGAGCAAAAGCAACAACAACACCTAGTTGTGGATGGGGCTGGTGATAGAAGCAAGATTCAATGCTGTAAAGAGCAATATTGCATAGGAACCTGGAATGTTAGGTCCATGAATCAAGGCAAATTGGAAGTGGTCAAACAGGAGATGGCAAGAGTGAACATTGACATTCTAGGAATCAGTGAAGTAAGATGGACTGGAATGGGTGAATTTAACTCAGATGACCATTATATCTACTACTGTGAGCGGGAATCCCTTAGAAGAAATGGAGTAGCCATCATGGTGAACAAAAGAGTCTGAAATGCAGTACTTGGATGCAATCTCAAAAAGACAGAATGATCTCTGTTTGTTTCCAAGGCAAACCATTCAATATCACAGTAATCCAAGTCTATGCCCCAACCATTAATGCTGACGAAGCTGAAGTTGAACAGTTCTATGAAAACTTACAAGACCTTCTAGAACTAACCTTCAGAAAAGATGTCCTTTTCATTATAGAGGACTGGAATGCCAAAGTAGGAAGTCAAGAAACACCGGGAGTAACAGGCAAATTTGGTCTTGGAGAGTACAGAATGAAGNGATGTTGGCAATTTGATCTCTGGTTCCTCTGCCTTTTCTGAAACCAGCTTGAACATCTGGAATTTCACAGTTCATATATTGTTGAAGACTGTCTTGAAGAATTTTGAGCATCACTTTACTAGTGTGTGAGGTAAGTGCAATTGTCCGGTAGTTTGGGCATAATCTTTGGCATTGCCTTTCTTTGGGATTGGAATGAAAACTGACCTTTTCCAGTCCTGTGGCCACTGCTGAGTTTTCCAAATGTGCTGGCATATTGAGTGCAGCACTTTCACAGCATCATCTTTTAGCAGTAGGTGCCCAGTATGCTACTGTAGATCAGTGGAGAAGTAACTCTGAAAGAATGAAGAGATGGAGCAAAAGCAACAACAACACCTAGTTGTGGATGGGGCTGGTGATAGAAGCAAGATTCAATGCTGTAAAGAGCAATATTGCATAGGAACCTGGAATGTTAGGTCCATGAATCAAGGCAAATTGGAAGTGGTCAAACAGGAGATGGCAAGAGTGAACATTGACATTCTAGGAATCAGTGAAGTAAGATGGACTGGAATGGGTGAATTTAACTCAGATGACCATTATATCTACTACTGTGAGCGGGAATCCCTTAGAAGAAATGGAGTAGCCATCATGGTGAACAAAAGAGTCTGAAATGCAGTACTTGGATGCAATCTCAAAAAGACAGAATGATCTCTGTTTGTTTCCAAGGCAAACCATTCAATATCACAGTAATCCAAGTCTATGCCCCAACCATTAATGCTGACGAAGCTGAAGTTGAACAGTTCTATGAAAACTTACAAGACCTTCTAGAACTAACCTTCAGAAAAGATGTCCTTTTCATTATAGAGGACTGGAATGCCAAAGTAGGAAGTCAAGAAACACCGGGAGTAACAGGCAAATTTGGTCTTGGAGAGTACAGAATGAAGCAGGGCAAAGGCTAACAGAGTTCTGCCAAGAGAAGGCACTGGTCATAGCAAACACTCTCTTCCAACAACAGAAGAAAAGACTGTACACATGGACATCACCAGATGGTCAACACTGAAATCAGACTGATTTTATCCTTTGCTGCCAAAGATGTAGAAGTNCTTGGAGAGTACAGAATGAAGCAGGGCAAAGGCTAACAGAGTTCTGCCAAGAGAAGGCACTGGTCATAGCAAACACTCTCTTCCAACAACAGAAGAAAAGACTGTACACATGGACATCACCAGATGGTCAACACTGAAATCAGACTGATTTTATCCTTTGCTGCCAAAGATGTAGAAGTTCTTTACAGTCAGCAAAAACAAGACCAGGAGCTGACTGTGGCTCAGATCATGAACTCCTTATTGCCAAATTCAGGCTTAAATTGAGGAAAGTGGGGAAAACCGCTACCATTCAGGTATGACCTAAATCAAATCCCTTATGACTATACAATGGAAGTGAGAAATAGATTTAAGGGACTAGGTCTGATAGAGTGCCTGATGAAATATGGACAGAGGTTCGTGACATTGTACAGGAGGCAGGGAGCAAGACCACCCGAAGGAGAAAAAAAAAAAAAAGAAATGCACAAAAAAGATTTTCTTCCAAGGAGCAAGCATTTTTAAATTTCATGGCTGCAGTCACCATCTGCAGTGATTTTGGAGCCCCCAAAATAAAGTTTGTCACTGTTTCCATTGTTTCCCCGTCTGTTTCCCATGAAGTGATGGGACTGGATGCCATGATCTTAGTTTTCTGAATGTTGAGTTTTAAGCCAACTTTTTCACTCTCCTCTTTTGACTTTCATCAAGAGGCTCTTCAGTTCCTCTTCGCTTTTTGCCATATGTCATCTGCGTATCTGAGGTTACTGATATTTCTCCCGTTAATCTTCTTGATTCCAGCTTGTGCTTCATCCAGCCCGACTATTTGCATGATGTACTTTGCATATAACTTAAATAAGCAAGTTGACAGTGTATAGCCTTGGCATACTCCTTTTCCTCTTTGGAACCAGTCTGTTGTTCTGTGTCCGGTTCTAGCTGTTGCGTCTTGACCTGCACACAGATTTCTTAGGAGGCAGGTAAGATCTTGTATCTCTACAACAAGTTAGTCAACATGTAAGAAAGCAGCAGACTCACAGATATGGAGAACAAACTAGTGATTGCAAGTGGGGAGAGGGAAGTGGGAAGGGGCAAGAGACGGGTAGGAGAATAAGTGGTACAAACTATTACGTGTGAAATAAGCGTCAAGCACGTGTACAGCACAGGGAATGTAGCCAATATTTTATAACTGCAAATGGAGTATAATCTTTAAAATTTGCGAATCACTATGTTGTGTACTTGAAACATATAAATTAACTCTACCTCAATAAAAAAAAAATTAAAAAGCAGAAACAAAGTGTCATTTCTCTCCCATCTAATTGGAAGCACTTGATTTCTCCCTCTTTGGGCACTATCTTTGATTAATTGTATGAAACCCCACAGCATTTCTTTCTGGCTGCCCAGGCTGTGATCGTAAGATCCCACAGGATGGCTTCATGTAATTCCTTGCAGGGTTCCCCATCCACATATTTCTGCGGAAATTAATATCAATTCAAAAAGCTATCAAGCCAATATTTTCCAGTTATATGAAGTATGGTTGTTAGTATTATGATTTGTCTATTAGCAATAACCTAACGAGTTCTGGGTAGAAACCAGAAATAGATGTGATCTCAGAAATGAACAGATGTGCTGTCTAAAAATAGCGCTTCTTAGAAACTGAAAGTACTATAAAATGTATGGCATCACTAGTCTACCTGTTTTGTCTTTGAGGAGGGAAAATCCAGTGTTAAATCCTGCTATACAGATAGATGTGTAAAATCAAAGGGCACTTGAATACCCACAGTTTAAGTTTATAGGGGTGAGGTTTCTTGGTTTACAGTGGAAATATTCATTCTTTACTTTATGATAAATATATGCCCTTCTTGAAGCATCATTTTTTTTTTTGCCTTGTCTGCTCTCCTGAAGGGATTCAGAGGGACACTCAGTTCTGTAAAGCCAATAATGAGAACTCTATAAGCCGTGTAAACCAAGAGATGACTGTGACTACTTCAGGATGTAGAATTCTTAACCTCATGGTCATCTGCAGGCATGGTGCTCAAGCAAGGGAAAAGCACAGAGGCTTGAGAAATGCCACACCATCAGAACATGGACAAATCCCTCACTTCTCCAATGTTATATTCTCCCAGTTCAAGTATCCTTCAAATACAGAGGTGTGGAAGGCGCCTTGCACTTGCAGTGTGGCTGCTTCTCACGGCCAGTTCTTGGAGCTCCTTTGGATAGATGACAAGTTTGAGTCATTGCGTCCTCTTTATAGTTGGGCTACCCTGGTGGCTCAGACAGTGAAGAATATGCCTGCAGTGCGGGAGTCTTAGGTTCAGTTCCTGGGTTGAGAAGATTCCCTGGAGAAGGAAATGGCAACCCACGCCACTATTCTTGCCTGGAGAATTCCATGGATAGAGGAACCTGGCAGGCTACAGGCCAATGGATCGCAAAGAGTGAACAACGAACACTTTCACTTTCATCCTCTTTATAAACCTGTTAATCAAAGATAGTTGCTGGAAAATAAAGCTCTGTATCTGAATATACACACACACATATATGTTGCAGACTGTTTATGTATATATAATTTTCTGAAGAGTTTTGTGTCTTTAATGAGTGTAATGCAGACTGTTTATGTATATATAATTTTCTGAAGAGTTTTGTGTCTTTAATGAGTGCTATTCTTTAATGAGTGTTAAATGAACACTCATTTAAAATAAATGACAATACGAAACAGCTCCTCCTCAGTTTATAAGCACATTCCAGAAGCTCATTCCTACAGTGTTTGTGCTGAGTTAGAACATCTCTTCCCATGTGCAGTGTGAGACATCTGGTCATCTTGCATGTTTTTATGTTTAACCCGTACTATTTCAGCAGTCTGGTATTGGACTTAGCCTATGCTAGACACCATAGGTAAGCATTCTTCTGGGGTGAAGTTTGGGAGTCCAGGAGCTCACCTCTAATCCACTGTCATGGGGACATTAGTGGAAACACTCCCCACCCTCTTACGGTTGCTGCTGACTCATGATCCAGATGTTGAAGGTATTTAGAATATAGGGTCAGTAGAACCCAGTGACGGAATTAATGCTGGATTTCAGATGTGAAAGAAAGAAGAGGTTTGTGTATAGCCTCTGGTTTTGGCTTGACTGAAATAGTGGATAGATGCTAGTAGAATGAGGTGAGAGAAAAAGTTAAATTTTTGCTAAACCTTGGAGAGCAGGTTCTTATCTCATGGAATGTGGCCTTTAGGCTCTCTCAGGGGTTAGTTTTCCTTCGGGACTTTCCAAAAAATTGTTTTTCCAGGAAACAGCCAACTGTCAGAATGTGGCCCCGACCAGCCGTTTAGACCTGATAACAAACAAGCCTATCCCTGTAAAGGTTAAGACCTGCGCACCAATCAGACTGTCCCCACCCTAGCTGTACCTGTTTGTGGTTTTTGTGCTTAAAAACTGCTCCGTAACGACTGTTCAGGGTTCGTTCCTCCTTGGAGGTGACTGAACCCCGGCGCGCCGGCCCAATAAATCCTCCTGCTGTTTGCATCGAATCCGAGTCTCGGTGATCTTTGGAGCGACGGGTCCTAGGAAAAGACCGTAGGGTCTAACAGAGGAAGAGATTTGGAGTAGAAAGATATGAGTTAATTTTAGACACATGGAACTCTTGGTTTGCATATGGGGCATCTGGATGGACAGATTCAGAAGACGCTGGATTCATCGTTGAACATCTCAGAAAAATGAAGTAGTCCAGAGACTCTGAGGGAGGAGGCTTCCCTGATGGCTCAGTGGTAAAGAATCTACCTGCAGTGTAGGGTCAGGATTGATCCCTGGGTCAGGAAGATCCCCTGGAGAAGGACATGGCAATTCATTCCAGTTTTCTTGCCTGGAAAATCCATGGACAGAGGAACCTGGTGGGTTATAGTCCATGGGGTCGCAAAGAGTCAGGCACAACTGAACTGAGCAACAGAGCACAGCACGGCTGATGGAGGAACAGAAACTGGAGGCTGGAGTTAAGAACAGGAGATGTTCCTGCCGTTGCTCCTGACTGTTTAGTTTGGGAGAATCAATTTACAATTAAAGGGGGGTGTGCACAGGACACTTAGTGCAATGTTCTTTGTATGCAGAGGGGTCAATTGACTATCTAATGGGGAGGGGTGGGGGGGAGGTGAGTCCTAGAGCTCCCGAAGGTTAGATTAGCCATAGTGGATCCCGGCCCAGGAGGATGGCTGGTTTGCTATTTTTATTCGTGCTATAGCTGTTTTATAAATTTTTGTTTAAATTTATGATTTCACGGTATTTCACAGCAGTGAAAAATGTTTTATGTAACATCTAGTGACCTGTTACATTTCAGGAGACAAACGTGCAACTTTCTTTGTATATTGAGTAAAAGAGGAAATTTGGGATTTTAGAAACAGAGCATGAGGTCTGCTTCTGGTAGTGCTGAGAATTCTGCACCAAATCATTAGGCTGAGTCTTTCTTGCTGGCATCTTGGGATAACAGAGCGCAGTAGGTTTTTTGGGGGGATGGGGAGTTGGGTGTTTACTTTGCAAGGAGCAGTCAGCTGGGAGCCCACCTAATAAAGAGGGTTCTTTTGCGTTGGGTGTTGAGGAGCTCTGGGGAGGATGACTGGCCCTGAAATACCTGTTATGAATCAAGCTCTGGGTTAAGCTTTGTTAGCTCAGTTAATTGCTAGAGCACTTTTATAAAATGAGCATTTTTAGTTTCACTTCTCCACAAGAAGTTATTGAGGCTCAGAGGTGAGGCTCAGAGGTAAGACACAGGGAAAGAAGCCAACTCAGTGGTCTGAGGCATCCTGCTCCATCACCCTCTGCATAGTAGCCTTTGCTCGAAATTTATTTATCCAAGGGCATCTCTTATATTTTCCTGGGTCTCTTCGGTTTAGGTTAAATTCTAGATTTCTTCTGATTCTACATCTTTTTCTTTTTTGTCCTTTGAGTGAAAATCAGTATAATCATTTTGCATTTCAGACTTACTGTACTCCAGAAAAATAGCTATGGTAACTGTTCATACATGAAAAGCAATTTTCAAAATAATTTATATCCTTTGCCAGTTTTTCATGTAACTATAGAGGACTGGGGAACTTGTTAACTATTTTCAGCAGCCCATCCAGATTTCATCCAGAGGTGACTGGTTCATCTTCTAAATATACTTGGCATTTAAGTGGATGAATAAAAATTATAGACTGTGAGCCTTTTGGTGGATGCAGTAGCTATATAAAGACCAGAAAATCTCAGTGCCCTTCCTCTGCATTCACACACCAGCTTCCTCCCAACTCCAGACTTAGTAGATATTCCTTAAATATATACTTCTTTTGCATTATTGAACACATCTTGGCTCCTTGCATGTGCCCTCTGTGATGCTAATCACTTCAGAGTGTGTGCCAGGCAGACTTTCCAGATGGGTAAGTGTGCCTAAGACAGTGAAAAGGCAGACTTGAAACTTGGGCATGTTTGAGTTTAAAGCGCCTTCTCTTAGTCACTTTCATTATACTTGATTTGATTTTGTGAATACTGCACCAGAATGTGAGCTACTTTAAGGTACAAATGATGCCCTCCCCATCTCTGGGTCCATAGTACATAGCTGAGTTCTCGACCTGTGGCGGATACTGAGTGCAGGGAGGAGGGGAGGGGATCAGAAGGAGGTGTCCTGCTTTATTTTCCCAGATCACCGTGTTACCAATCTCAGGTTCGGATGCTCGCTGCTGGAAAGCCAGTGACCGAAAGGCAAGTGTTGGTATAAAGGAAACTTGCTTCCATCAGAGAAGCCACTAATCGGACTTATGTTCTGAGACCAACTCCAGAGATTCTGCTCAGCCATGACAATTTTTAAAGAGAAAGAAGGGAAGCAATCTCAGTTCATCTTCATGGTAGGAGGTCAGATTCTTCATCATTTTTCTGTTGTGTGCAGACCTGCTGACTTCTGATCTTCCTTCGGAAGCTTGTCTTGCGCACGTGATCTGCCTGCAGATTTGCTGAGAGGGAAGCTGGGAATTGAGAGTCCAGCACCCCACTCCAGTACTCTTGCCTGGAAAATCCCATGGGCGGAGGAGCCTGGTAGGCTGCAGTCCATGGGGTTGTGAAGAGTCGGACACGACTGAGCGACTTCACTTTCACTTTTCACTTTCATGCATTGGAGAAGGAAATGGCAACCCACTCCAGTGTTCTTGCCTGGAGAATCCCAGGGACGGGGGAGCCTGGTGGGCTGCCGTTTGTGGGGTCACACAGAGTCAGACACGACTGAAGTGACTTAGCAGCATTCTTTAATGACATGGTTCTTCATTCTTACTCCTTTTGAGGAAACTAATCAACAGGTTCAGTTCAGTTCAGTCGCTCAGTCGTATCAGCTCTTTGCGACCCCGTGAATCGCAGCTCGCCAGGCCTCCCTGTCCATCACCAACTCCCGCATTTCACTCAGACTCATGCCCATTGAGTCAGTGATGCCATCCAGCATCTCTTTACCCTCTGTTGTCCCCTTCTCCTCCTGCCCCCAATCCCTCCCAGCATCAGAGTCTTTTCCAATGAGTCAACTCTTCGCATGAGGTAGCCAAAGTACTGGAGTTTCAGCTTTAGCATCATTCCTTCCAAAGAAATCCCAGGGCTGATCTTCAGAATGGACTGGTTGGATCTCCTTGCAGTCCAAGGGACTCTCAAGAGTCTTCTCCAACACCACAGTTCAAAAACATCAATTCTTCGGCGCTCAGCCTTCTTGACAGTCCAACTCTCACATCCATACATGACTACTGGAAAAACCATAGCCTTGACTAGACGGACCTTAGTCGGCAAAGTAATATCTCTGCTTTTGAATATGCTCTCTAGGTTGGTCATACCTTTTCTTCCAAGGAGTAAGCATCTTTTAATTTCATGGCTGCAGTCACCATCTGCGGTGATTTTGGAGCCCAGAAAAATAAAGTCTGACACTGTTTCCACTAATCAACAGGTTAGGCAAGACATTTTATATATTCAGTCATTACATTAAATGTCACCAAATGATCCCATTTTTTTCTAATTAAGGCTCGAGGAAATCAGAAATGGACAAACAGGAAAGGGGCAAAAGAGCTGCTTGGGCAAGAGCTCCTTAGACTTGTCAGACATCATTCCATTTCTCTGGGGTTGGGGCAAAGGTCTGTCTTCTGTAACTTTCTCATGCTGACATAGGGTGGTGTATTCTGAATGGAAGATACTGAGAAATGTGTCTGTAGCATCTCTTTACTCACAGTTTCAGTTGCCTGCTTATATGTATGGGCTATAATTATTTTTGATGCCCGCAAAGGGATAGATAGATGCTTCCCTAGTAGCTCAGTCAGTAAAGAATCTCCCTGCAATGCAGGAGACCTGGGTTCAATTCCTGGATCGGGAAGATGCCCTAGAGAAGGAAATAGCAGCCCATTCCAGTATTCTTGCCTGGAAAATCCCATGGACGGAGGAGCCTGGCAGGCTACAGTCCATAGGGTCATAAGATTCGGACATGACTTAGCAACTAAACCACCACCAAGATATAGATTATTATGAGTGCTAACATTAATACCATTCTGTGAAGTGCTAGCAATAGACTTAGCATTGCTGAAGATGCAGCCGGTTATATCATGGCCACAGTCTAGTCATCATACAGTTAGCTTTTCCCTCTGGTGGCAATTATAGTATCTGTACAGTGACCCAGGAAATGTGCATCAGACACTGAAAGATCCTGTGACTCTATTGTCCTGATCATGAACTGCTTGGGCCTGCTCTTTTGTTACTCGGGGAGGCCTGGGAGATATCAGTTTTTCCACAAGCCAAAGGCAAGGGACATGGAGGGGGCCCTTGTATTATGTTGGTGGGGATGAGGGTGAATGAGGTGGGCTGCAGGGTTTTGCTGGATTGTAACCACGTGGATTCAACAAATGGAAACCTAGGTACCAGCAAAATCTGTTGTGGGAGGGGAGATGGATGCAGTGTTTGATACTCATTTTTTGACCATTGAAAGGAATGGATTAAGATTTTCTAAATAAGTTTTAAAAAGTGCCAAGATTTCCCCAGCCTAATTTTAGTTGCAGAAATGCCTGCAAAGGAAGCCTCCACCACCGAGGGCTTATGTAAGCTTCTTGAAACAATTTCCTGTCTTCCCTGACCTAAGAACAACTTACCTGTGAGGTTTTGGTCTCATAAACTTGCTGAACCAGATGCAAATGCAGGTGTCCTGTGGCTTTCACAGCTGCAGTTAGATATTTAAATTTGGCTTGGAGATTGCCTTTCTTTCTCAGGGTTAGTAAATTGTTTCATTTCCTGTGCTGCGGAAATCTAGTCAGTTACCTAATTGCAGAATAATGAGCAGTATTTCCACTTTCAAATATGTATTTTTTTTCATCTTAATGTGATAAATACCAAGAAGTTTCCACAAGCAGGAAGAAATGTTGTTTATCTCTTATTACAGTTTATTTGAGTGGCTTGAGTTATACACCCAAGGGTTTTATTTTCCTGTTATTTGTTGTTCCTGCTGCTGTTTGTATATTCTCAGGGGATTTTAGAAGGACAGTCACCTATGCACAGATTCTTGGTCCTTGAATGCCTCATGTTTAAGAATGCTTGTTCCCAGCCTCCTCAGACTGTATACCTGCCCCTCTGCCCCTCCCGGCTCCATCCTCTGCTGCCTCAGCACACTGACTCCCAACCACGGGATCATGGGCTGGGCTGGTGTCTTACTCAGAAATTGTGGCTTCTGACTTTTGTATGAAATGGAATTTTGTAATATGGGGTAAAACCCAGCAACTCTTGTGTCATGCTTTTTCAATGAGGAAATATGACACAAATTCTAAAGAAATAACTTACTCGTTTATAGAGCCCTACCTAGTAGTATTTGCTGTAAAGAATCCACCTGCAATGCAGGAGACCCTGGTTCGATTTCCTGGGTTGGGAGGATCCGCTGGAGCCTTCCCACTCCAGTATTCTTGAGCTTCCCTTGTGGCTCAGGTGGTAAAAAAATCTGCCTGCAATGCAGGAGACCTGGGTTCGATCCCTGGGTCCCCGGGATTAGAGAACAGCTACCTACTCTAGCATTCTGGCCTGGAGAATTCCATGGACTGTATAGTCCATGGGGTCACAAAGAGTCAACAGAACTGAGCGACTTTCACTTTTCACTTCGTCAAGGCGGTGTAAAGCCTGCAGGGATAGGCCTAGCCTTGGACTTCAGTGTTTCATGCTGTTTGATTTAATACACATATGTAAAAAAAAGGAGAGAATGGAGAGGGCCCTGACTTCATTAAGTTATCAAAGGACTTTATGATCCCTAAGAGAAGCCCTGAGGCATGAATTGCCCTTTAATGGAATGCTTTTGTTTGTAAGATTCTTTATAAGAAGGAGTCTTTGTTTTGAACATAATTCCTCAATATTTTTTCATGCTTATTCCAAGTTCATCATGAGCTTTTTATAACAAAAGGAGAGAAGGGCAGGGGGTGGAGGGAGAGAGAGATTCTAGACATTTTATCTTACCTAATGATTTAAAAAAATTTTATTTGGAAAATTGCTTTACAATTTTGTTTTGGTTTCTGCCATACAACAATATGAATCAGTCATGTATATGACTTCCCTTCTGAACCTCCCTCCTCCCACCATCCCACCCCTTTAGGCCATCACAGAGCACAAGACTGGGCTACTTGTGTTATTTAGCAACTTCTCACTAACTATCTATTTTATGCATGTATACTATCCCATATATGTCAATATATATTTATACTGTATATGTCAATGCTACTTTCTCAAGTCATCCCACCCTCACCTTCCCCCGCAGTGCCCACAAGTCTGCTCTCTACTAGATTGATCAGCACCATTTTTCTAGATTCTATACATATGTGTTAATATGTGATACTTGTGTTTCTATTTCTGATTTACTTCATTCTGAATAAGAGGTTTTAGGTTCATCTACTTCCCTACAACTTACTCAGATTTGTTCCTTTTTATGGCTAAGTAATACTCTATTCTTAAAATGTACCCAAACTTCCTTATCCGTTTATCTGTTGATGGATGTCTAGGTTGCTTTCATGTCCTGGGTATTGTAACTAATGCTGCAGTGAATATTGGGGTACGTGTATCTTTTTCAAGTATTGTTTCCTCAGAGTATATGCTCAGTAGTGGGACTGCTGGGTCGTATCTTAAATTTATTCCTAGTTTTTTAAGGAAGCTCCGTACCGTTTTCTGTATGGCTGTATCAGTTTACATTCCCACCAACAGTGCAGAAGGGTTCCCTGTTTTCCACCCCCTCTCTAGCACTTACGGTTTGTAGAATTTTGATGAAGGCCATTCTGATTGGTATGAAGTGATATCTTATTACAGTTTTGCATTTCGCTAATGACAAGGGATGTTGAGCATCTTTTCATGTTTATTGGCCATCTTTATGTCTTCTTTGGAGAAATGTTTGTTTAGGTCTTCTGCACATTTTTTGACTGAGTTGTTTGTTTTTTTGATATTGAGCTGTATGAGTTGCTTATATATTTTGAAGATTAACCCTTTTCCAGTTGCCTTGTTTGCAACTATTTTCTCCCATTCTAAGGGTTTTCTTTTCATCTTGTTTATTGTTTCCTTTGCTGTGCAAACGCTTTTATGTTTTATTAGATCCTAATTGTTTATTTTTGTTTTTATATCCATTTTAATCTAGGAGGTAGTTCAGAGAGAATCTTACTGCTATTTATTTACTCAGTGATTTTAATGACCTGCTGTGTTTGTATGCNTCATGCTTTTTCAATGAGGAAATATGACACAAATTCTAAAGAAATAACTTACTCGTTTATAGAGCCCTACCTAGTAGTATTTGCTGTAAAGAATCCACCTGCAATGCAGGAGACCCTGGTTCGATTTCCTGGGTTGGGAGGATCCGCTGGAGCCTTCCCACTCCAGTATTCTTGAGCTTCCCTTGTGGCTCAGGTGGTAAAAAAATCTGCCTGCAATGCAGGAGACCTGGGTTCGATCCCTGGGTCCCCGGGATTAGAGAACAGCTACCTACTCTAGCATTCTGGCCTGGAGAATTCCATGGACTGTATAGTCCATGGGGTCACAAAGAGTCAACAGAACTGAGCGACTTTCACTTTTCACTTCGTCAAGGCGGTGTAAAGCCTGCAGGGATAGGCCTAGCCTTGGACTTCAGTGTTTCATGCTGTTTGATTTAATACACATATGTAAAAAAAAGGAGAGAATGGAGAGGGCCCTGACTTCATTAAGTTATCAAAGGACTTTATGATCCCTAAGAGAAGCCCTGAGGCATGAATTGCCCTTTAATGGAATGCTTTTGTTTGTAAGATTCTTTATAAGAAGGAGTCTTTGTTTTGAACATAATTCCTCAATATTTTTTCATGCTTATTCCAAGTTCATCATGAGCTTTTTATAACAAAAGGAGAGAAGGGCAGGGGGTGGAGGGAGAGAGAGATTCTAGACATTTTATCTTACCTAATGATTTAAAAAAATTTTATTTGGAAAATTGCTTTACAATTTTGTTTTGGTTTCTGCCATACAACAATATGAATCAGTCATGTATATGACTTCCCTTCTGAACCTCCCTCCTCCCACCATCCCACCCCTTTAGGCCATCACAGAGCACAAGACTGGGCTACTTGTGTTATTTAGCAACTTCTCACTAACTATCTATTTTATGCATGTATACTATCCCATATATGTCAATATATATTTATACTGTATATGTCAATGCTACTTTCTCAAGTCATCCCACCCTCACCTTCCCCCGCAGTGCCCACAAGTCTGCTCTCTACTAGATTGATCAGCACCATTTTTCTAGATTCTATACATATGTGTTAATATGTGATACTTGTGTTTCTATTTCTGA
Source organism: Neotragus moschatus (assembly GCA_006410615.1). Classification (NCBI taxonomy): domain Eukaryota; kingdom Metazoa; phylum Chordata; class Mammalia; order Artiodactyla; family Bovidae; genus Neotragus; species Neotragus moschatus. Next base: position 610,080 of record SJYA01002606.1, on the reverse strand, counting down.
TTTACTTCATTCTGAATAAGAGGTTTTAGGTTCATCTACTTCCCTACAACTTACTCAGATTTGTTCCTTTTTATGGCTAAGTAATACTCTATTCTTAAAATGTACCCAAACTTCCTTATCCGTTTATCTGTTGATGGATGTCTAGGTTGCTTTCATGTCCTGGGTATTGTAACTAATGCTGCAGTGAATATTGGGGTACGTGTATCTTTTTCAAGTATTGTTTCCTCAGAGTATATGCTCAGTAGTGGGACTGCTGGGTCGTATCTTAAATTTATTCCTAGTTTTTTAAGGAAGCTCCGTACCGTTTTCTGTATGGCTGTATCAGTTTACATTCCCACCAACAGTGCAGAAGGGTTCCCTGTTTTCCACCCCCTCTCTAGCACTTACGGTTTGTAGAATTTTGATGAAGGCCATTCTGATTGGTATGAAGTGATATCTTATTACAGTTTTGCATTTCGCTAATGACAAGGGATGTTGAGCATCTTTTCATGTTTATTGGCCATCTTTATGTCTTCTTTGGAGAAATGTTTGTTTAGGTCTTCTGCACATTTTTTGACTGAGTTGTTTGTTTTTTTGATATTGAGCTGTATGAGTTGCTTATATATTTTGAAGATTAACCCTTTTCCAGTTGCCTTGTTTGCAACTATTTTCTCCCATTCTAAGGGTTTTCTTTTCATCTTGTTTATTGTTTCCTTTGCTGTGCAAACGCTTTTATGTTTTATTAGATCCTAATTGTTTATTTTTGTTTTTATATCCATTTTAATCTAGGAGGTAGTTCAGAGAGAATCTTACTGCTATTTATTTACTCAGTGATTTTAATGACCTGCTGTGTTTGTATGCTCAGTCACTCAATTGTGTCTGACTCTTTGTGGCCCCATGGACTATAGCCTGCCAGGATCCTCTGTCCGGGGAATTTTCCAGGCAAGAATACTGGAATGAGTTGCCATTCCCTATGCTAGGGTATCTTCCCGACTCAAGGATCGAACCTGAGTCTCTTGTGTCTCCTGCAGTGGCAAGCAGATTCTTTACCACTGGCACCACCTGGGAAGTCCTGATGAGCTATCATAGTTTGAACCAAGTCAAACTGAAAAACTCACATTTATGCATCATGCCCTAGAGAGTCCCAGTTCTCACTGGCCCGGAGAAATCTGGATGAAGATACACTTGCATTTTCCCTGTCCCCTATCACTGCCTGTCCTCTCTCCACTAAATCCCATCTCCTAGGAAACCGATGCTTTTAATCAGGGCCTCCCAAGTTCCCAGTGCCAGCCTCAGTCAACGGTTGGACTTGGACCTAAACAGAAAGCTGAGTGCTGTCAGGGTGGACTGTACTTGAGTCCATCTCCGGTGCTAAGGTCAAAGACCAAAAGCTTACTTTGCTACCTCTACCTTATGTTCCCTGAGGAGTCCATGATTCCTGCTTGCCCCCTCTAGCCCCTTGCCATCTAGATCTCTGTGGATTCCTGGAGCTTGTACAGTCTCAAGGTCTCTTCTTTTCCTGAGAACAGACTCAAATCCAGTGCTGGCAGACTTACCGGTCCACAAAGATTGCATCTCCTCATGGCTGTGTTCTTTGATCTAGGACAGATTACTCCAAACCCAGAAACCAGCAATTTGCCTGGGACCCCTTGGAGGAAACAGACCTTCACAAGGCACCTGTCTACAGAGAGCTGTGCTAAGTGTCTGCAGGATGAGGGGCTTTAGTTGTACCATAATTCTTATTATTCCCCTTTGAAAAAGAGTTCCTGGAGAAGGAAACGGCCTCCCACTCCAGTGTTCTGGCCTGGAGAATTCCACAGACTGTAAAGTCTATGGCGTCACCAAGATTCTGACACGACTGAACGACTTTCACTCGCTTGAAGAAAGCTACTGGACCTGGCTGCATCCTCCCCTTGGGGACGTCTGTGCAGACCTCGCCCACTGGGCTGGTTTCTTTGTGCTGCACGGAGCCCCACCAGAGCTGAAAGGCAGAGCGTCATCCTAGTGGGAGACGGCCTCAGCTTCAAATCCCAGTTCCCCTAGTTGCTTGTGTAAGTGGGGGTGGGGAGGCAAAGTATATGGACTCTCTAAATGTTTCTTTCTTCGTAAGGTAATGAGAACAACAGCAATCCCTGCCTTGTATTTAAATAAGATGATCTCGCATAAGGCCTGGCCCTTGTTGTTGTCAAAACGTGTTAGCTGCTGCTGGCAGTGTGAGCGATGTTCCCTAACACCCCTCCCAGGAGTCAGCGCCGTGGCCCCACAGCCGCCCGAGAGAGCAGAGGGGGCTTGTACTATGCAGTCACCTCTCCTTTACGCGCCTTTATTCCTTCATCCACATCTTCTTTCTCTACAGGCGGATGAGGTGAGATGCTGCCTAGTGTCCCGCTGAAGTCCCAGCTTCCTTGCTTTCCAAGGCACAGCTCATGCAGCAGATTTGCACTGAAATGCTGCTACTTTTTATCTCCTGTGTTTCCTAAGCTCTTCTGTACCTCAGTCCCCTCAAGTCACTCAGCAAACACCCAAGACCAGAACTGCGCCGTGCTGCTAGTGCTGTGGAGAACAGCAGAACTCAAAGTTAGACCCTGCTCTGAGCTTGCAGGCTGAATGACAGCTGGGCTCCCAGGGCCAGCTGACACATGGCTGCGCCTCCACCCGCATGGCAGCCCACGTGAGCACCAGCTGGAAGGGAGATGGCAGAGCGGTGCTAGACTTCACGACTCGGGCGTGGGATGAGGGCTTAGAAACCAGGGGAGAAACAGATGAAACTCTTCTGTTTCAAAAGAAGGCAATTCAGAGAGTTATATTTAAATTGAGACTCCTTTAGCTGCTCCTGCTAATTCACCTCAATCTTGTTATGCCACCAAAACTTTGCGTGCTTCATTTAAAATGCATCACCTACATTTACTGATGTTATGGTAGTGCTGATTGTTAACTTTACAGGCCCGTCCGCATCCTGAGGGTCTGCACCAAACCTACTACTTGTGGCTTGCTAACAAACATCCCTTTTCTCTGTCCGCCTTCATCAGCCCCCAGCAGGATCTCCCACTCACTGAGGGCTTTGCTCATCATCCCTGTTACCCACTGAGCTCACCATTGCAAAACTGGTCTTCCTCACCCACAGCTTGAATTTAAAACATAGGTGTTATTAGTATTTAGGTATGGCAAGACCAACAGATAAGGAGACAGCTCTCATTGAAAAGAGAGTTTGTCGCCAGCAGACACCAAGAGGAGGGTGCATGTTAAAGCATGAGAAATCAAAAACTAAAAGATGTGGTTGATACACTTTGTTATGTCACTTGCTGCTTAGAAACCTTCAGTGTTCATTGGCTTTGGAGCCAGTACGAGTTTTTCCACTTTCTGGTCACGGCTACCATCCAGCCTTGCCCACCACTCTATAATTTCCCCCTCTTTTACCCGATGTTCCAGCAAAACTGCACTCCTTGGGGGTTTCTCATCAGTTCAGTAAAAGCAACAGTCCTTGTGTGACTTTTCATTCCCCTGCCTCGTGTCTAGCTGACCAAGGCTTCAGTACCACCTGCTTTCTGAGAATCTTTATTTGGTGGTGGGAGTGTGTGTGTGTATGTGTGTGTATGTGGTGGGACTTTGTGTGTGTGTGTGTGGTGGGACTTTGTGTGTGTGCGTGTGTGTGTGTGTGTGTGGTGGGACTGTGTGTGTGTGTGTGTGGTGGGACTTTGTGTGTGTGTGTGTGTGTGTGTGTGTGTGTGTGGTGGGACTTTGTGTGTGTGTGTGTGTGTGTGTGTGTGTGTGTGGTGGGACTTTGTGTGTGTGTGTGTGTGTGTGTGTGTGTATGGTGGCTTCACACAATTAATACCAGGCACAGACCTTTGCCATGGAAGTTAGCAGGAAAAAATGCCTGTTTCTTCGCATCCACGCAAATGCTAACTTTCTTTCTAGTTGCAATAAAGCTTCAATAAAGGGCTTCCCTGGTGGCTCAGACAGTAAAGAATCTGCCTTCAATGCAGGAGACCTGGTTTCGCTCCCTGGGTCAGGAAGATCCGTTGGAGAAGGAAATGGCAACCAACTCCAATATTCTTGCCTAGAGAAGTCCACGGACAGAGGAGTCTGGTGGGATAGTATCCATGGGGCCACAAAGAGTCGGTCACGACTGAGCGAGTATGAATAGAATAAAAAAATACAGCAAAAAGGGCTCCTCAGGCCTTTTGCAATTTTGCTTCTCCCTCTCTGATTTTTTATGGGCCCTCTGGCTTTAACTTTCTTTGTAGCTGTGAAGCAGGTATTGGTTCTGTCACCTTCTTGTCTGTGACGGCACCTGGAGAGGAGTGTAGGTATGCTTCATCCTTCTGGAGGCTCCTCTGCTCCAGCACTCTTGTGGCCAGCAACAGACAACCAGTGACACGGGCAGCTCTGAGAACTGCCCTGTGAGGTGGCGAGAGGAACTGGCTGGGATGTCAGGAGAGCCATGTATGGGAAAGATTCTTCAACTAGTTTGCCGTCTGCCACTCACTGCCTGCACAGCGGCTGTGCTCTGCCAGTAACAACAGTGATTTCTTTTTCCATGGCTGGAGAGTGTACTGACTCCTTTGGATTTTCAGATTGGATCCTTCCACGATGCGGTTCAGGGTGTCCCATGACCATGACCGGGTTTTTAGACTTGATCACTCTGGACCTGAACAGTGATTACCAAAGAGAATAAAAATTTAAAAATAGAATTTCCATGTTCAGCCTCTTGTCTCCCCCCGCTACCCGCGCCACATTCTTATTACACTACTTTGCAAAACAAAAACGTGAAGTCACCTGCATATTTTGCTATTTATTTTGTGGGGGTTGTACCTAGTCTAGTGCCTCCTCCCACCCCCGGCTTTAGACCCATTTTCTCTACATAGCTCTCTCTAGAGGTGATGACAGGGCCAAGTAATGGCCTTGGCAATCTAGAAGGAAAGGGAAATATGACACGTGACGCATAGAGACCTCCTGCAGGTCCTCCTGTCTCCAGCTGGTGGTTTTTTCTAGGGGATTCCATTTACAGCTGTGCAGAGGGTGGAAGGAAGGAGAGGAAGCGTCTAAACTGCTGAGAATTTGTAACCAGGACTGGCCTATTGCTGGCTGCTCAGGCACAGGTATGCCTGGTGGAGGAGGAGGACCTAGGCTAATGCCCAGGTTCCCAGCCAGCACTCTAATTTTATGGTGACTTTTTTTTTTTTTGCTTTTATTTAGGGTGTCTCTTAAATGCCAATTTGTCTAGTCTGCTTCTTACCTAAATAAAACAGAGTGCTTATAGACATGATGTACACATGTTAAAACCAGTGTTTGCATTTACAAGAAAGCAACCACTGCTTCCTAACCCTGTCTGAAAATAACCCATTTCTCATGGATTCCAACCTGAATTGGGCCAGTTGTGGAGGAAACTTGCCTGTGGTTGAACACAAACTCCATTTTTCTTTTCTTTTTTCCCCCCAGGATTACACCTTGACCATGTATTTTCAACAATACTGGAGAGATAAAAGGCTCGCCTATTCTGGGATCCCTCTGAACCTCACGCTGGACAATCGAGTGGCTGACCAGCTCTGGGTGCCTGACACATATTTCTTAAATGACAAAAAGTCATTTGTGCACGGAGTGACGGTGAAGAACCGCATGATCCGCCTCCACCCTGACGGGACGGTGCTGTACGGGCTCAGGTCTGTCTGCCCTGTGGGCTGGGTTCATGGTTGCATGGCACGTTGGCCTTGAGTTTCACTGGAGTTGATTATCTTAAGTGAGGCCATGTCCTCCGATTAATTAAGAGACATCCATGAAACATTCTGAACTCTGAAGAAGAATCTTATAACTCTAAGATTCGGAGCATTACTGTTACTATAAAGCAGGGCTGTTTTTCAAGCAAGTGAAAAACAGCCTCCTTGGATTGAGTTGACGTAATTGGTCTGTAAGAACAGATTCCCTCAGGATGGATTTCCCATAACATAACCACAAAGGCCTATAATTAATATCACCTTCATACTTTAGAGGCATTCAGTAAAATTTCCTAAAGCCATTTGCAGAGTTTAGAAAAAGATCTACGTAGCTGACATACAGTATGGTCTCCACAGGGCTTTATGAGGTGGCGCCACCGATATTTATGGGGATGAGTAAATATGAGGCTTCCTGGTGAGAATAACCTCTCGCCAGGTCTCATAATGAAGTCTCGTGAATTCGGAAACCAGACTGCTTGCTGTCTGGAACGCTGAGGAGTCCCTGGGCTTCCCGGGTTATCCTGGAAGCCACCAAGCCTTCCCGTGATGTTCCACCACTGCTGGTTGTTAGTAATTTTGACTTCCGCTGCATGTTGACCTTAGCAATCTGTGTCTCTCATGTTGACTTAGCGCTGGTTTTTGTTTTGTTTTAGAGTAAATATGTCTGCCTCACAGTCAGGAATGGGGCACAAGTGGTTATCTTGGAGCAAAGGTTTATCTCCAAATGTTGTGAATCTTCTTTTAACATTTAATTTGCTTATGCCTGCGTAGGTCTGTCTTGTGGCGCACAAGCTTAGTAGTTGCAGCTTGTAGGCGCTAGAACATGAGCTCAGTAGTTGTGGTGCATGGGCCTAGTTGCCCAGCAGCATGTGGGAGCTTAGCTCCCAGGCCAGGGGTCGAACCTGGGCCCCCTGCATTGGCAGGCAGATTCTGAACCACTGGACCACCAGGGAAGTCCCAGTTGTAAATCTTTGACTAAGACTCCAACAGGGCTAAAGAGTAATCATAATAATGTATATTTAAATCCATACCACTGGGAACTTTAGTGCTTTGGGAAGAGTAAAGGGAATTATTTAACACTGCCTTAATTGGAAAACATTAAGTGACTTCCTCAAAACACCAGTATATAGAATGAGATTTGGAATTTTAGCAAAAGTCAGAGTTAACTGTAAGAGGAAAAAGTGACACAGGTCAACTAAGCCATGGTATTACTCTAAAAAGAATCTAGATAATGTTTCCTTGGGATATTTTCAGCGTTTTGTATTTTTGCCTGAAATGAGAGATGTGGTTGAAAAGTTTTGAAATTCTGACAAGTAAAAAAGATCGGTTGTTCAAAGGATTATCCAGAGACCATGTAAGCATAAAATGGGGAGTCATGTCCTTCATTTACCTGCCCTCGCTCCCCAAAAACGTGGTGCGTGAGTGTGTGTGTGCGTGCATGTGTGTAGTGGGAGAGAAGCATAGGAAGCAGATATCAATGAAAACTAGGCTCGGCTTTCTTGGCTTCTTGCTGCTTGGGTTCTCTCCATTTTTATTTTTGTGCTGTTTATTTTCTCACCAGGGTTAGAGTACATTTAGTGTATCTAAGAAGAAAGAGGTTTCACTCTGTTAGGACAGTGTCTGATCCACTCAGATCGCTTTAACAGATGCCCACAGCAGACACTTATTTCTCACTCTCTGCAGGCTGGGAGTTCAAGATCAAGGGCCAGCAGCTAGTGTCCAGGGAAGGCCTTCATCCTCATTCATGCCAGGAACCTTCTCACTGTATCTGCACCTGATGGAAGTGTTGTGGGGTCTCCCTTATTAGAACACCAATCCCATTCATAGGGCTCCACCCTCATGAACTAAGCCTTCACGTTCTGGTACCACTTTGGGGTTCAAATATGAATCTGAAAAAAAACATAAGCATTTGGACCACAGCAGACAAGATGATACAATATGAATGAAAGAACTGTAATTAATTTCCAAACTCCATTTGAAAGTGTTGGAATTCACACTGTAAAACAGGTAAGAATAAGAAAAGCCAAGAGATTAAAATTATGTAACAGCTAATACTCTGACTGTAAATTTTAATATAGAATTTAAATAATAATGTAATAATAAGCTATGGGATCCTTTTAATAGTAAACTTTTTACAATTACCTAGAAAAACTCTCTGATGAAATTTACTCCAGCTGAGCTATTTAAAATCCTAAAAGATGATGCTGTTAAAGTGCTGCACTCAATATGTCAGCAAATTTGGAAAACTCAGCAGTGGCCACAGAAGTGGAAAAGGCCAGTTTTCATTCAATCCCAAAGAAGAGCAATGCTAAACAATGTTCAAACTACAGAACAGTTGTACTCATTTCACATGCTAGTCAGGTTATGCTCAAAATCCTTCAAGCTAGGCTTCAGCAGTACATGAAACAAGAACTTCCAGATATATAAGCTGGGTTTAGAAAAGGCAGAGGAACCAGAGATCAAATTGCAAACATTTGTTGGATCATAGAGAAAGCAAGGGAACTCCAGAGAAGCATCTGTTTTCTCTGACTACATGAAAGCAGTCAGTATGGATCACAACAAACTGTGGAAAACTCTTAAAGAAATGGGAATACCAGACTACCTTACCTGTCCTCTGAAAAAACTGCGTATGTGTCAGAAATCAACAGAACCTTACATGGAATAACTGACTGGTTCAAAATTGGGAAAGGAGTAAGACAAAGCTGTATGTTGTCACCCTTTTTGTTTAATTTATATGCAGAGGCTTCCCAGGTGGCACTAGTAGTAAGGAACCCGCCTGCCAATGCAGGAGAGACGTGGGTTTGATCCCTGGGTCAGGAAGATCACCTGAGTAGGAAATGGCAACCCACTCCAGTTTTATTGCCTGGGGAATCCCATGGACAGAGAAGCCTGGCAGGCTATAGTCCATGGAGTCACAAAGAGTTGGACACGACTGAAGCGACTCAGCATGGAAGCATGTGGAGTACATCATGTGAAATGCCAGGCTGGATGAAGCCAAGCTGGAATCAAGATTGCCAGGAGAAACACCAGCAACCTCAGATATGCAGACGACACCACCCTTATGGCAGAAAGTGAAGAGGAACTAAAGAGCCTTTTGATGAGCGTGAAAGAGGAGAGTGAAAAATCTGGCCTGAAACTCAACGTTCGGAAAACTAAGATCATGGCATCTGGTCCCATCACTTCATGGCAAATAGATGGGCAGAAAGTGGAAACTGTGACAGATTTTATTTTCTTGAGCTCCAGAATCACTGCAGATGGTGACTGCAGCCATGAAATTAAAAGACGCTTGCTCCTTGGAGGAAAAGCTATGACCAACCTAGACAGCATATTGAAAAGCAGAGACATCACTTTACCGACAAAGGTCTGTCTAGTCAAAGCTATGGTTTTCCCAATAGTCATGTATGGATGGATGTGAGAGTTGGCCCTAAAAAGTGCATTCTTTGCTGAGTGCCAAAAAATTGGTGCTTTTGAACTGTGGTGCTGGAGAATACTCTTGAGAGTTCCTTGGACTGCAAGATCAAACCAGTCAGTCCCAATGGATATCAACCCTGAATATTCATTGGAATGACTTATGCTGAAGTTGAAGTTCCAATATTTTGGCAGCCTGATGCAAAGTGCCAGTTCATTGGGAAAGACTCTGATGCTGGGAAAGATTGAAGGCAAAAGGAGAAGAGGGTGGCAGAGAATGAGATTGTTAGTTAGCATCCATCTAACTGACTAACTGACTCAAATGGATAAGAATTTGAGCAAACTCGGGGAGATAGTGAAGGACAGGGAAGCCTGGAGTGCTGCAGAACTTGGGGTATCAAAGAGTTGGACAGAACTTAAGGACTAAACAATAACAACAAAAGTGAAATTTACATTTGTTACACATCTCAAATAGCCTCTTAAATCAGTAAGTGGATTTCCAAATCATAGCTGTTTTTATGCTAATGGCCTTTACTGGAGGCTCAGTGTTCAAGAATCTGCCTGCCAAGCAGGAGATATGGGTTGAATTCCTGAATCTTCCTGAGTCAGGAAGATCCCCTGGAAAAGAAAACAGCAACCCACACCAGTGTTCTTGTCAGGGAAATCCCATGGACAGAGGAACCTCGTGGGCTACAGTCCATGGGATCACAGAGTTGGACACGACTTAGCAACTGAAGAACAACAGTAGGTGTCAATAGGGACCACCCTGGTGGCCCAGTGGAATGAATCCGCCTGCAATGCAAGAGATGTGGGTTCCATTCTTGGGTTGGGAACATCCCCTGGATCAGGAAATAGCAACCCCCTCCAATAGTCTTGTCTGGGAAAACCCACGGACAGAGGAGCCTATTGGTCTTCAGTCCATGGGGTCACAAAAGAGTCGGACGTGACTTCGTGACTCAGTAACAACAGATGTCAATGTAGCCCCTAGATATCTATTTAGAACCTCATATTTTTTTAAACAATTCTTACATGTGGAGCTATTCAGGCTGTCAGAAAGGAAATTAAATAACAGACCATTTTCCACATATGTTTATCAGCTATAATGTGCCATCTAAATTTCTTTGAAACTGGCTAATCTAGAAATTTCTGCCTTCAGTTTAAAAAAACTCCTATAGCAATATAATTTGAATTTGAAATAATTTGAATTTTTGGACAGTAGGCATATTAGTGCTTGAAAATACTGATAATTTTATTAAATTCACCTAGATACATATTCTGTGTTATTCTTTGTGAACTGAAGTACCATTTATATATTCCACAAGATATTCTCAGGCACACTACATGTATTGTATATTTCAACAACATAGTATGAGTGTCACCCTCCATCCTCCCCTTGGTAGGGTTTCCTAACTTCCCTCTCTTCTCTTTTTACTGTTGTACTTTCTGGATCATGTTGGTGACATGGCTAGAAAACGACGGCCAGTATTGGTATCCTTTTAGCAAATAGGTCTACAAGTGTCTGGTCCTGGAGGGAGTCAGTCTGGTGCAGCTGAGAACTTGAGTGGATTAAACCCACAAGGAGGTTCATGGAGCACTGGGCTTATCAGTCTCCTGCTCGTAAAAAACTGCTCATGAAGGCTCAACCCAACAGAGATTACTTTCCTACTGGCTGTGTCCTAAGAAGCTAGTTGACCTGACTGTGTCCCTGGAACCTTAAGGTTGAGTTCTTCTTTCCTTTGGAGACTGGGATTGGCCTTCACCTCGAGTATCCTGCAGTTGCTCAAGCTGGTAGGTTAGTCACCATTTAGCTCCTCTGGGCTCCTTTTCCCAGATGTGTCTAGCCATCANAAGGAACCCGCCTGCCAATGCAGGAGAGACGTGGGTTTGATCCCTGGGTCAGGAAGATCACCTGAGTAGGAAATGGCAACCCACTCCAGTTTTATTGCCTGGGGAATCCCATGGACAGAGAAGCCTGGCAGGCTATAGTCCATGGAGTCACAAAGAGTTGGACACGACTGAAGCGACTCAGCATGGAAGCATGTGGAGTACATCATGTGAAATGCCAGGCTGGATGAAGCCAAGCTGGAATCAAGATTGCCAGGAGAAACACCAGCAACCTCAGATATGCAGACGACACCACCCTTATGGCAGAAAGTGAAGAGGAACTAAAGAGCCTTTTGATGAGCGTGAAAGAGGAGAGTGAAAAATCTGGCCTGAAACTCAACGTTCGGAAAACTAAGATCATGGCATCTGGTCCCATCACTTCATGGCAAATAGATGGGCAGAAAGTGGAAACTGTGACAGATTTTATTTTCTTGAGCTCCAGAATCACTGCAGATGGTGACTGCAGCCATGAAATTAAAAGACGCTTGCTCCTTGGAGGAAAAGCTATGACCAACCTAGACAGCATATTGAAAAGCAGAGACATCACTTTACCGACAAAGGTCTGTCTAGTCAAAGCTATGGTTTTCCCAATAGTCATGTATGGATGGATGTGAGAGTTGGCCCTAAAAAGTGCATTCTTTGCTGAGTGCCAAAAAATTGGTGCTTTTGAACTGTGGTGCTGGAGAATACTCTTGAGAGTTCCTTGGACTGCAAGATCAAACCAGTCAGTCCCAATGGATATCAACCCTGAATATTCATTGGAATGACTTATGCTGAAGTTGAAGTTCCAATATTTTGGCAGCCTGATGCAAAGTGCCAGTTCATTGGGAAAGACTCTGATGCTGGGAAAGATTGAAGGCAAAAGGAGAAGAGGGTGGCAGAGAATGAGATTGTTAGTTAGCATCCATCTAACTGACTAACTGACTCAAATGGATAAGAATTTGAGCAAACTCGGGGAGATAGTGAAGGACAGGGAAGCCTGGAGTGCTGCAGAACTTGGGGTATCAAAGAGTTGGACAGAACTTAAGGACTAAACAATAACAACAAAAGTGAAATTTACATTTGTTACACATCTCAAATAGCCTCTTAAATCAGTAAGTGGATTTCCAAATCATAGCTGTTTTTATGCTAATGGCCTTTACTGGAGGCTCAGTGTTCAAGAATCTGCCTGCCAAGCAGGAGATATGGGTTGAATTCCTGAATCTTCCTGAGTCAGGAAGATCCCCTGGAAAAGAAAACAGCAACCCACACCAGTGTTCTTGTCAGGGAAATCCCATGGACAGAGGAACCTCGTGGGCTACAGTCCATGGGATCACAGAGTTGGACACGACTTAGCAACTGAAGAACAACAGTAGGTGTCAATAGGGACCACCCTGGTGGCCCAGTGGAATGAATCCGCCTGCAATGCAAGAGATGTGGGTTCCATTCTTGGGTTGGGAACATCCCCTGGATCAGGAAATAGCAACCCCCTCCAATAGTCTTGTCTGGGAAAACCCACGGACAGAGGAGCCTATTGGTCTTCAGTCCATGGGGTCACAAAAGAGTCGGACGTGACTTCGTGACTCAGTAACAACAGATGTCAATGTAGCCCCTAGATATCTATTTAGAACCTCATATTTTTTTAAACAATTCTTACATGTGGAGCTATTCAGGCTGTCAGAAAGGAAATTAAATAACAGACCATTTTCCACATATGTTTATCAGCTATAATGTGCCATCTAAATTTCTTTGAAACTGGCTAATCTAGAAATTTCTGCCTTCAGTTTAAAAAAACTCCTATAGCAATATAATTTGAATTTGAAATAATTTGAATTTTTGGACAGTAGGCATATTAGTGCTTGAAAATACTGATAATTTTATTAAATTCACCTAGATACATATTCTGTGTTATTCTTTGTGAACTGAAGTACCATTTATATATTCCACAAGATATTCTCAGGCACACTACATGTATTGTATATTTCAACAACATAGTATGAGTGTCACCCTCCATCCTCCCCTTGGTAGGGTTTCCTAACTTCCCTCTCTTCTCTTTTTACTGTTGTACTTTCTGGATCATGTTGGTGACATGGCTAGAAAACGACGGCCAGTATTGGTATCCTTTTAGCAAATAGGTCTACAAGTGTCTGGTCCTGGAGGGAGTCAGTCTGGTGCAGCTGAGAACTTGAGTGGATTAAACCCACAAGGAGGTTCATGGAGCACTGGGCTTATCAGTCTCCTGCTCGTAAAAAACTGCTCATGAAGGCTCAACCCAACAGAGATTACTTTCCTACTGGCTGTGTCCTAAGAAGCTAGTTGACCTGACTGTGTCCCTGGAACCTTAAGGTTGAGTTCTTCTTTCCTTTGGAGACTGGGATTGGCCTTCACCTCGAGTATCCTGCAGTTGCTCAAGCTGGTAGGTTAGTCACCATTTAGCTCCTCTGGGCTCCTTTTCCCAGATGTGTCTAGCCATCACAGCAGAAGATTATTGAGGGCTTTTGCTTTATCAAGAGCAGAAGAGGATCTCTGGCTGGGGATGAGCTTTCCTTGATGTGGGTTTGTACGTCATTTCAGACTTATTCTGGGAAGTCATTAATCCATTACTCTGATGACTCTGCAGAAGTAGTTGGTCACAAAGATGCTGGCGAGCAACCACGTTCATGTAGTGGTAAATGTTGTTTTAAATCATGAACTCCTTTTCAATGACTCTTACAACCCCTATGTATGAAACTTGGCCTGATACTACTTTGAGATTACCTGCTTGGCTCAGCTGAATGAGACAGTGAACCAAACCTCTGGTACTCATCGCATCACCAGATGGGGTAAGGACATGCTCTGAATAAGGCATACATGCCATCTTAAAGTAAGACTTGGGCTGTTGGAAAATATCCTTTGAGGAGCCAAACCTTTTTTGCTGCTAAGCTAAGTCACTTCAGTCGTGTCCGACTCTGTGCGACCCCATAGATGGCAGCCTACCTGGCTCCGCCGTCCCTAGGATTCTCCAGGCAAGAACACTGGAGTGGGTTGCCATTTCCTTCTCCAATGCATGAAAGTGAAACGTGAAAGTCAAGTCACTCAGTTGTGTCCAAATCTTCGCGACCTCATGGACTGCAGCCTACCAGGCTCCTCCATCCATGGGATATTCCAGGCAAGAGTACTGGAGTGGGGTGCCATTGCCTTCTCCTAAACCTTTTTTGGGAACTAGGAAGATCTTGGCTGCCAAGAGGCTCACTAGGCTTGATCCTGTTCCTAAGACAGTCTTTCTGTTTCCTTTGGTGCCAGGCTGAAGTTTTCTTGCTGTCTGTCTCTCTCCTGTCTTCCTCTCTTCTTTTTCAAGTCAACCAATCACCTTATGACCTGCCCCACTGAGAGTACTTTGTAATATGATCTTTTCTTCAGGCCATGAATTTTGTGTCTTTGGACCTTTTATCCTGATGCTAGGAGTTGGTAATGATTTCATAAAATAGTACTTGACTTTCTCTGAAAAGATCCTGGGAGTCTGAGGTTGAGTCATCTTCATCAAAACAGTGTAGCCATGTTGTGCCTGAGAAGCTTACTGCAAAATTTATTGGAAAATATCTTGTGAAATTCCTACTTGCTGTTGAATATGACTTGAAATTGTTAAAGTTGACATTCCTGTACTTAGAAAGTTCATGCAGTGTTAAAATGAACCTAGAGCTTATTTCAGGAGATTCAAATTAAGTCATCTAACTGGTTTGACTCCTATCTTTTTCCAAAACTGTATTTTATAGGGTGGTTCTGGGCAAACACCTTTTTCTCCCGGGAAAGCTGTAAGCCCACACAATTAATAACTTCCCTGGTGGCTCATATGGTAATGAATCTGCCTACAATGCAGGAGACCCAGGTTTGATCCCTGGGTTGGGAAGATCGCTTGGAGAAGGGAATGGCAGCCCACTCCAGTCTTCTTGGCCTGGAGAATCACATGGACAAGGAGCGTGGCTGGCTACAGGCCATAGTGTCACAAAGTCAGACAGGACTGAGTGAGTCACACTTTTACTTTAACAGAATTAATAAGGCTCGTATGATTGGAGTGCAGGTATGTTTAACTCCCAAACTCTTACTTAGTCATTGCCCCCAGAATACTTTTAGCTAAGTAAGAAACATATTGATAAATTGCTTTCCAGGAGGGATTATGACAGTCTTTACTCCCACCAATAATAAATTACATGCTAGCTTTAGGGCTGTAACACCTGCTTTGAACTTCATCATTTTTTAGGCTACTGTAAGTAATCCATCAATATATTTACTTCATCCTTTGAGGATGGAGAAAATCACCTGTCTCTCTTTAAATTTGGGCTCGTAAAATCATCTCTTCTCCCTCATCAGGTTAATTCTTCCCCTGTTTTTAAGAGCGCTTTCATACCTTCACTTCAGGCATCGCTCCTCATTCACATTTGATGATGTTACCCTGTGCTTTAATTAAAAGCACAGAAACGTCTTCATCTTGCCATTTACAGAGGGGCTGTCCCACATGCCTGCTGCTCATTCTTTGCTTCTCTCCAAGTGGAAAGTGGGTCCCTGAGCATTTCAGGAGTCACCTTCACCTTGGCATCCTCTCCCTACTAGAGGGTTTGGCTCCTGTAGTCCTAACTGCTCTCGTTTTACGACTGTCCTTCTCTCTCATCGTGCTTCCAGTGTGCATACCTTCCTTCTACTCTTCAGAAATAGTCAAGGATGTCCCTGTTTTAGGGCCTTGGCACATGCTCTTTTCTTGATGCAATACGCTGTTTCTAGATATTCATGTTTTTAGCATCACAGTGTGAGTATATTATTGAAGGCAGTTCACCTGGTCCTGCTCTGGTCACCTTTCTTTATTACACCCTTATTATTACACCCTCTTTGTTTTACTTTATTTTTATCATAGCACTTAGCTGTATCTGACATGAACTTCTCATTTTATTGCATTTCGAATTCATTGACTCTGTTCCTATTCCTGATGGTGGGGAAACCACCATTAGAATATAAATTCTTTGAGAAAAGAACCTGTTTCTTGTTTATTGTTACATCCCAAAATCTAGAGTAGGAAAAAGTACTGTATGAGGATTAAGTTTAATTCCAATTCTTCTTTCTGGAGTACTTTATATTTCCTATTTAGATTCTTAATCTATCAGAATTTATCTCGGTGTACGATGTGAGGCAGCTGTCTAGTGTTTTTACTTCTAAAATGGTTGGTTAGCTGTTTTTTGCAGTACTTACCAGTTTATTCTTCCACATGAGCTTCAGGATCATTTGCATTCTCAAAATTTCTAAAAATATAATGTGAAATGTCAGTTGGAATTATGCTCATAAATATGACTTTGAGAAGACCAAATGCTGGATGGTGGTCAGTCTTTCCTACATTCCTGTGAGACGTCTGTGTTCATGCATGCTTTCAGCCATGGCTTTAGGTAAAATTTTGTCATTTTATTCATAGACAATCACTCATTTCTTTCTAAGATTTTTCCTGTTTCTATAAGTGTGGAGCTGTTAGATATGGGACCATTTTTACATTATCTTTCTAACTTTCATTGATCTGTGGGGAAGCTATTCATCTGTTTGTTTATGGCTGTTCTTTGTTGATACATTTGTCTACTATCGTATCTAGCCAGGCTAATCTCTTGCTGTGTCTAATTATTTAGTAAATATTCTTGAGGATTTTAGTCTTATAATCATATTGCTTATAATGGATTTTTAATCTTCATTTTTATTGGTTTTATTCATGTTTCTGTTTTATTTCATTGGTTTCAGCTTCCAGGAAATGAAAAACAATTGAAGATAACAGTGTGCAGCATTCCCTGGTTCTTTGTAGAGTAGCGGTGCTTCTTGCAGATCATCAGGAAAGGTGATTTGCACTCTCAGTATAATGTAATTGTAACTCATTCTTTTACTTCCATTAAATGCAGGCATACATACATACTCGCATTTTCTGGGAACTGTGTCCTGAGTTGAATAACAAATATCACCAATTTATGGAATTTATTTTCAGCAGCTATAAATCAGATGACTGACCCTACATGGCTTTTTTACATATCAGAAATAAGAGACTTTGTTAATTCAATTTCTAGATATATGATCATTTTCTTTTTTTTTAGCCTACAACTGTGATGTATCATTTCCTACTGTGATCTATCCTTGAATTCCTGAGATAAATCCTATTTTATCATGGTGGGCAGTACACTTAAGAAATTATTAAGTTTGCTTTGCTCATGCTTAATTTATAATTCTTTTAAAAATCTGTTTGCAGCCAGTTTATTGGGGTAAATATATCTTGTGATCTAGCCAGTATGGTTTTGTTTGTCCCCCACTAAACACTGTCCCCCTAAACACTGTTAAGTGAGGCATGAAAGTTTTGATTTTTTGGCCACAGGCATGTGAGAGTCTAGCCCCCCCCCCCA
>SJYA01002606.1:500975-592584 GCA_006410615.1 Neotragus moschatus | reverse complement strand
TTTGGCCACAGGCATGTGGGATTTTAGCCCCCCCCCCCAACCAGGGATGGAGCCCCCACCCTCTGCACTGAAAGGTGGTCTCAACCACTGGACCGGTAAGGAAGTCTTGTGCCACTGTTTTAAGAATAGTCTTTTCCCATCTTTTTGTTATACAGGACTTCTTAGTTCAATGTCTAATACTAAATGCAGACTCAGAATTAATATCTTCCCTTGCATGGCCCAGCCCCATTTGAGGCTGGAAGCCTGTCATGGCGAAGAAGGATGGTTGATTTCTCAGCATCTGTGCTTCTGCTTCTCCTCTGTCCCCTCCCAGCCTGTCTTGACGGCCTATATATTACCTCCTCTGGTTTTGAAGGTTTATTAGGGGACAGGCATGTAGGGGAAATAAATAAGAAAAGTGTTACTGGAACTGTACTGTTTTCTCTTAGTTTCATGCTCTTTGGACCGAGAACATATGGGGGAATTGGCTCTGTTCAGAGCTTTACTCCAGGAGGCCCCTTGACCAGCACTGGGGGTGGGGAGACTGAGCACAGGATACGTTTCTATTCCATGGAGTCCCTTGGAAAAATTTCCTTAGTTCTAGGGCTCTGTCCCTCATGGACACCTTCCATCTCTCCACCCATCCACGCAGCCCTGGTATAGAGGATTCAGGAGTGCTGCAGGTCTTCCCTTTTCCTGTGGAGCCCCTGTGTGAGCCCCAGGAATCTGCCTGCTTTCCTCATATGATATCCAAGCCTTGTTCAGTTTCCACTGTCCCACCACCCTCATTCCAGGTGTGCCACATCCACCGTTCCTTCTAGAGATCAGCTGGAAAATGCTGATCTGTCTTGGGGAGGGCTGGAAACTCTACCAATAAATCTATCCCCAGTTTGGCTCCCTCTCCTCATTACTCGGATCTCTATTAACAGTCATGACTTGGACGAAGATTCCAAGAACCATGAACCAATTCAGTGAAATTCAGTAGTAAATTATCCGATGGTTAGGTGATAATGTGGGGTCTTCTCACACATTTCTCGTATATATCATGTCGATTCTATTAAATGTAATAATACTTTAGATCTCTTTGTGCTTTGACATAATATCAATCAAGAAGATTTCTCTGTATTTATATGTTCTGTAATAAATTATATCATATGTTAAAGCTCTGTTCCTAAAAGGAGTTGATGTTCCTGTAAGTATTTTAAAATTTACCTGTAGACATATACAGTTGACCTTTGAACACTGTTGGGGGGTTTGGGGCACTGACCTTCCACACAGTTGAAAATCCACATATAACTTTTCAATCGTCCCTCCATATCCTTGGTTAAGCATCTGCAAATTCAACCAGCTGTGGATTGTTCGGTATGATAGTGTCTGTTTATTAAAAAAATTCTGCATCTAAGTGGACCTGTGTATTTCAAATCCTATTGTTCAGGGGTCAACTGTACTATACATAAAATGTTTTATAGATGCATGGTACTTTGAATAGCCTCTTGAATGTCATTTTCCACCCTGGCATACATGGCTTTAATTTCTGCTATACTTACATGTATCTGTAGATTCTTTAGATTTTCTTCTTACATCAGTATTAAAAATTCATGTTTTTTAGGAAAATATCCTTTTTATTTACACATTTAATTCATTAACATGCACATTTGCATTACCTTCTAGAATATATTGTTACATTCCCTTCTTCATTTATAATTATGTCCAGTAGCATCAAGAAATATTTATCTATTATATATATGTGTGTGTTTATATATATACATATTAAAGAGCTAGCCTTTAATTTTTCATCATAATTCTGTTCATTAATTTATGCTTTACCTTTGTAAATATCCACCTCCTCCTATTGCTTTTAAAGCTCTCTTTATTGAGGAATGATGTCAGCAAAGTGGCAGACTAAGAAACTCCAAGTTTTTATTTTTCCACAGAAACATCAAAAAACAAGCAGAAACTGTCTAAACCAACTTTGTAAGAGCTCCAGAATATATTCCTGGAATATATTCCATGGCTTATAGCAACCAACCAAATGCCAAATAAAGAAAAACCTATATTCAAAACAGTAGGAAATTTTTGTGGCATTTTCCCCTGCCATTTCCCCATCCCTTCCCTGATGCAGGGACAGTTTTGATCTCAAGCAAGTGGCAGCTCAGTTACAAATTCTCTGGTACTGGAGGGAGCAGAGCATATCTTATTTATGAACCATTATATGCATATGTTCTGTCTGGAAAATACCCAAAGGACGGAAGCAGACTCAAAACACAGAGACAAAAAGAGGCAGGTACTACTCATAAAGGCTTCAACATGTCTCCAAACCCATAGATGTCTAAGGCAAGAGATACGGAGTTGAAATATCGTGTAGACCAGCTAAGGCCCAAAGGAGAAGCAGGGATGAGACACTTTGGAAAATTAGGTCATTCAAAAAGCAGCCATTACAGAGTCAGGATCAAGATGGCAGAAAAGTTCACCTCCCTGCATAGAAACATTGAAAATACACCTGTAAGTGTAACAATTCAAACAAAACAGCTACCGAGTGCCAGCAGAAGACCTCAGGCATCTGAAAAGGCAAGAAAGCCTCCATGTAACTGGGTAAGACAAAAGGAAAAGAAAACAGAAGGAATCGGGATAGGGCCTGTGCCCAGGGGAGGGATCTGTGAAGGAGGAAAATTTTCTACATCTTGGGAAGGCGCCTCACCATCGGAGAAAGTGCACTGGATGGAGAGGGAGTTCTGGTGCCTAAAAAGGTGGAGAGCAGCAAAGGGCTTGTGGAAGGCAAAATGGGGAGTAACCTGCACAGAGGATTGGCGCTGCCATTCTGCGTTCCTCAACCTGAAACACTTCTGTTGGTGAGAGTGGGGGTCTGAAGCTCAGACTCCAAAGCTCAGTCACAGCGAGAAGACCAGGGTTAGCTGAGGAAACAGCCTGAAAAGTTCAAGAGTTAGGATGTGGCAGCTGAGGGTGGGCTAAGAAGGTGCCTGGGCTTCCAGAGAAAAAAGGCACAATTTTGGGAAGCATATGAGGAGAGAGGTGGGACCACCATAAGAACTTCTTTCCCTGTGAGGACTCCTAGGCAACAGGAAACCACCACCTACAGGAATTCCAGAGGTGGGCAGGAGTTGCCACCACCACCTTGCGCTCCAGAGGTGGCTACATTGGATACACTGGCTGTGTCTTCCAGACCCATAGGCATAGGCCAGGTCCTGACCCTGCTCTTCTGAAAGGGTGCACATAGTTTGTCCCACTAGGAATCCTGCCTGTGGGTCATATAACCCACCCCTTGCTGACCTGGAAGGGTGCAGACAGCTTTCCCCACTAGGAATCCTGCCAGTGGGTCATGGAACCCACCCCTTGCTGACCTGGAAGGGTGTGGGGAGGTATGGCTACTAGGAGCTCCAACAGCAGGACCCAAGACCTATCTGCACCGTCCTGAGAGAGCAGGGATAGCGTCTGTGACTAGAAAATCCACCAGCAAGTGCCAGGAAACTGTTCCACTGCCCCAAGAGGTCACGGATAATTGCTCCAAGTAGAAAATCCACCCACAGGTGCCATGACCTGCTCCACTGTCCTTGGGAGCATGCGGAAAGCTCTTGCTACTAGGAGATCCATCAGTAGGACCTGCCTTGCTGTCCTGGGAGGGTGCAGATAACTTCTGCAACTAGGGAATCTGTCAATGGGTGTCCAGACCCTTCCCTGCTGTCATAGGAGGGCACAAATCCTCTCCCTATTAAGAAATGAAGGGGACTGTTAGGAAGTGAATGCTAGGACCCACTCTGCAGTCCCAGGAGGACACAGGTAGCAACCCCCACTAGGAAATCCACCCCGAGGAGGGGCTGAAACCACAGCTGAGCCCCCAGGGCTGGTGACTAAGGAAAAAGAGCTGAAATATCTTCCTCAGAGTGCCTTACACTGTGGAGTTACACCTCCATTGCAGCTTCTTAAATTCAGTTCAGTTCAGTTACTCAGTCGTGTCCAACTCTTTGCGACCCCATGAACCGCAGCACTCCAGGCCTCCTATTCATCACCAGCTCCTAGAGTTTAACCAAACTCATGGCCATTGAGTTGGTGATGCCAACCAACCATCTCATCCTCTGTTGTCTCCTTCTCCTCCTGCCTTCACTCTTTCCCAACATTAGGGTCTTTTCAAAAGAGTCAGCTCTTCGCATCAGGTGGCCAAAGTATTGGAGTTTCAGCTTCAACATCAGTCCTTCCAATGAACACTCAGGACTGATCTCCTTTAGGATGGACTGGTTGGATCTCCTTGCAGTCCAAGGGACTCTCAAGAGTCTTCTCCAGCACCATAGTTCAAAAGTATCAATTCTTCAGTGCTCAGCTTTCTTCACAGTTGAACTCTCACATCCATACATGACCACTGGAAAAACTGTAGCCTTGACTAGACAGACCTTTGTTGGCAAAGTAATGTCTCTGCTTTTTAATATGCTGTCTAAGTTGGTCATAACTTTCCTTCCAAGGAGTAAACATCTTTTAATTTCATGGCTGCAGTCACAATCTGCAGTGATTTTGGAGCCCCCCAAAATAAAGTCTGACACTGTTTCCACTGTTTCCCCATTTAATTGCCATGAAGTGATGGAACTGGATATCATGATGTTCATTTTCTGAATGTTGAGCTTTAAGCCAACTTTTTCACTCTCCTCTTTCACTTTCTTCAAGAGTCTCTTTATTTCTTCTTCACTTTCTACCATAAGGGTAGGGTCATCTGCATATCTTAGATTATTGATATTTCTACTGGCAATCTTGATTCCAGCTTGTGCTTCCTCCACAGAGAATGTTCTGTGTGCACTTGAGAGGAAAGTGTATTATGATGCTTTTTCCAGTAGTCATGTATGGATGTGAGAGTTGGAGTGTGAAGAAGGCTGAGCACCAAAGAATTGATGCTTTTGAACTGTGGTGTTGGAGAAGATTCTTGAGAGTCCCTTGGACTGCAAGGAGATCCAACCAGTCCATTCTGAAGGAGATCGGCCCTGGGATTTCTTTGGAAGGAATGATGCTACAGCTGAAGCTCTAGTACTTTGGCCACCTCATGCAAAGAGTTGACTCATTGGAAAAGACTCTGATTCTGAGAGGGATTGGGGGCAGGAGGAGAAGGGGACGACAGAGGATGAGATGGCTGGATGGCATCACGGACTCGATGGATGTGAGTCTGAGTGAACTCCGGGAGTTGGTGATAGACAGGGAGGCCTGGCGTGCTGCGATTCATGGGGTCACAAAGAGTCGAACATGACTGAGCGACTGAACTGAACTCAGTAAAGGTAAATAAGGCTGGTATTATTTTACTTTTGTTTGTAACTCTGCTCCTTGTTTTCTACATTATTTAAAGATGAGCATAAAAATAATTACAAATCTATGTTATTAGGTGCATAATGTAAAAAGATGCAATTTATAATGTTAAATAGCATGAAGGGTACAAAGCACCTTTGTGATTAAAATAAAGCTAATGCCAATTAAAATTAGACTATTATCATTTTAAGATGTTATATATAATCCCCTTGAGAACCATAAAGAAAATAACTAAGATATACACAAAGAAAATGAGAAGGGAATCAAAACAAACAAATTTAAAAAAATCAACTAACCAGAAAAGAAAAAAAAGATGGAAGAACAAAAAACTGTAAGATCTACTGCTGCTTCTAAGTCGCTTCAGTCGTGTCCGACTCTGTGCGACCCCATAGACGGCAGCCCACCAGGCTCCCCATCCCTGGGATTCTCCAGGCAAGAACACTGGAGTGGGTTGCCATTTCCTTCTCCAATGCGTGAAAGTGAAAAGTGAAAGTGAAGTTGCTCAGTCGTGTCCGACTCTTAGCGACTCCATGGACTGCAGCCCACAGGCTCCTCTATCCCTGGGATTTTCCAGGCAAGAGTACTGGAGTAGGGTGCCATTGCTTTCTCCAGTAAGACTTACAGAAAACAAATAGCAAAAGAGGCAGAATTAAGTCTTTGCTTATCAGTAATGACTTTAAATGCAAATAAATTAAACTCCTCATAGAACTAGAGACTGGCATAATGGATAAAAACTAAAACAGAATCTATCTCTCTGCTATCTATAAGAGACTCACATTAGATCTAAGAATCTAAAGATCAAATAAATTTAAAGTGAAAGAGTGAAAAATGTACTTCATACAAATAGTAGTCAGAAGAGAGCTGAAATGACTATATTACTATGGAACACATATGCTTTAAGTCAAAGATGAATAAGAGATAAAGAAGAAAATCATACATTGATGAGTCAATTCTCTAAGAAAATAAGACACATGTAAACCTATATGCACAAAACATTAGAACTCAAAAGATATGAAACAAATATTCACAGAACTGAAAGGAAAAAATGGGCGGTTCTACTATGATACTAAAACTTTGCACAGAGAAACAGTGCAAAGAAGTAAATTTATACCTGGGTACACATCCATTAAAAAGAATTCACCTTTGCCTTTTTGAACTAAAAACAAAAGTAAATTAAAACCAAAGTTAGCAAGAAGAATAAAACAAGAGTAGAACAAAATAAATAAATAAATAGAGTAATAGAACTATGTAGAAAGGTCAGTGAAACCAAAATTGACCCATTGAAAAGATGAACAAAATAGACAAACCTTTAGTTAAATAGACTAAGAAAAAACTGCAATAGCTAACAGAAATGAAAAGTGGACAATTTCTACCAACTATATAGAAATAATATGAAAAATTATATGCCAGAAAAGTAGATAACCTAGATGAAATAAGACAAATTCTTAGAAATATACAACCTACCAAAACTAAATCATGAAGAAGTAGAACATCTGAGCAGAACTATAATGTAGTATTTGAGTCAGTAATCAAAGACCTCTTAAACAAATAAGCCCTGGACCAAATGGCTTCACTGATGAATTCTCAGTTCAGTTCAGTAGCTCAGTCCTGTTTGCAGTCCCATGGACTGCAACATGCCAAGTCTCCCTGTCCATCACCAACTCCCAGAGCTTGCTCAAACTCATGTCCATCGAGTCAGTGATGCCATCCAACCATCTCATCCTCTGTCATCCAGTACTCCTCCTGCTCTCAATCTTTCACAGGATCAGCCTTTTCAAATGAGTGAGTTTTTCATATTAGGTGACAGAAGTATTGGAGCTTCAGCATCAGTCCTTCCAATGAATAAAGGGTTGATTCAGGGTTCATTTCCTTTAATATTGACTGGTTGGATCTCCTTGCAGTCCAAGAGAGTCTCAAGAGTCTTCTCCAGCACCATAGTTCAAAAGCATCAATTCTTCAGCACTCAGCTTTCTTTATGGTCCAACTCTCACATCTGTACATGACTATTGGAAAAACCATAGCTTTGACTAGATGGACCTTTGCTGGCAAAGTTATGTCTCTGCTTTTCAATATGCTGTCTAGGTTTNTTCTCCAGCACCATAGTTCAAAAGCATCAATTCTTCAGCACTCAGCTTTCTTTATGGTCCAACTCTCACATCTGTACATGACTATTGGAAAAACCATAGCTTTGACTAGATGGACCTTTGCTGGCAAAGTTATGTCTCTGCTTTTCAATATGCTGTCTAGGTTTGTCATAGCTTTTCTTCCAAGGAGCAAGCATCTTTTAATTTTATTGCTGCTGTCACCTTCTGCAGTAATTTTGGAGCCAAAGAAAATAAAGTCTCTCACTGTTTCCATTGTTTCCCCATCTATTTGCCATGAAGTGATGGGACTAGATGCCAAAAATGATCTTAGTTTTCTGAAGGTTGAGCTTTAAGCCAACTTTTTCACTCTCCTCTTTCACTTTCATCAAGATGGTTTTGGAGACTCAAAGTCTCAAAGTACTCTTTTGATTCTCTCAAAATATTTTCTCCTTTCCTGTTAGAGTTGAACCTTCGGTGTTTTCCTTGAGACTACCTCAGTCTTCCTTCTACCCTGACATTTCCATTCCTGGCAGGTGCTTGAGGCCCTGACACAGACTTTTCTTTTGGTTTTGACTTATAGCATTATTGCCAGTTTTGGCCTTTGAGTTGCTTTATCACCATATGGCTTGAAAATCAGGAGACTGTCCGTGCCATTTGCCTGATAACGATGACTCGTTTTACCAGAATTGATGTTCATACAGCAATAGTGGATTTATGCTGAAATCCAGAAGTAAATACTCTTGTTATAGGAAAATGCTGTCTACAAAGGGCTTTATGGTTTTATGGCACCCCTGAGAAGTATCAGGTTATGAGGCCTATTTATTTATAAGATAATTTATGCTTTTCTAATTGTGTACTTACTTGTGTTGTATCTGTTATCTATGATGGCCACAATGTTGCTGCATAACAAACAGCTAGAAAGCCTATTTTCTAATGATAATAAGTGCACATTGCTTGTGTGTCTGGGTGATTAATCAGCTCTCTGTGGATTCTGGCTGGTTTCCCCACAGACCCAGGAATGGATGGTCCCTGCTCCCTATGTCAATAGCTCTCCTTGAACCAGCAGACTCGTTTGAGCGTGGCTTTTTCACAGCAGAGGCAGAAGCACAAATGTCTCTTGGAGGCTCAGCTTGGGACTTTCAGTCCACACATTCTGTCAGACAGAGCAGGGCGCAAAAGTGGCCCATATTGTTTGAAAATCGGGGCTGCAAAATCCAGGAGTGGGGAGACAGTTCCTCTTTAGTGGGAAGGATTTCAGATGACATTGCAGAGAGAGTGGGTACTGGGAAGGGTAAAGGAGTGGGGCTGCCACCACGTTCAGCTTACTGCAACGATTTCCCCAGCAACATACTCAGCGAGTCTGTATATCAAAGGCATTTGGACATTTCTGAAAATTTATCTTCATATGTTTATTATCAAGTTAAAATGGGGGCAGCTTCAGTGTTGGCTATGTTCTGTGCCTCCTCCACAGTGAGTAATAAGCACTTGCTTTAGAAGGATGCTCACTTCACTTCAGTCACTCCATCATGTCCGACTCTTTGTGACCCCCTTGACTACAGCACTCCAGGCCTCCCTGTCCATCACCAACTTCCAGAGTTTAGTCAAGCTCATGTCCGTTGAGTCGGTGATGCCATCTAGCCATCTCATTCTCTGTCGCCCCCTTCTCCTCCCGCCCTCAATCTTTCCCAGCATCAGGGTCTTTTCCAATATTTCAGTTCTTCACATCAGGTGGCCAAAGTATTGGAATTTCAGGTTCAGCAGCCTGAGAAGGATGATCAGTTGATCTGAATTATTTGATTAGGTCCTTTAATCTAGCATTTGAATTTATATTCTTGGAAAAATGATTGATGTCTCCACTGCCTGGTACTCCTGGAGTCAATATTGGAGATAAGTGTGAGTTACACGGGAGTAGTTGCAGAAGGCTAAATGGCCACCCATAAGGCAGTGCCCCTAGTGTGCAGCTGTTCTGTGGCCATAAGTAGCAACCATTGCCAAACTTCTCAGACATTTGAGCATCCCCAGTGCAAATGTTCTTGCCTGGAGAATGAGAATCCCAGGGATGGCGGAGCCTGGTGGGCTGCCATCTATGGGGTCGCACAGAGTCGGACACGACTGNAGCTGTTCTGTGGCCATAAGTAGCAACCATTGCCAAACTTCTCAGACATTTGAGCATCCCCAGTGCAAATGTTCTTGCCTGGAGAATGAGAATCCCAGGGATGGCGGAGCCTGGTGGGCTGCCATCTATGGGGTCGCACAGAGTCGGACACGACTGAAGCGACTTAGCAGCAGCAGCGCTGCAAGCCAGAAGTCACACAGGCGGTACTGCTGACTTGCTCCTGGTCCTGTTTAACAAGATTTTAATTCAAAGGCCATGACCTCAATAATGGCAGCATTTTGCTGTGATCCTCATGAGCATGGAAGATGAAAAACTCACAAGCATGAAAATCAGCCTGCTGAGGATTTATTCTGCAACTGAAGGATTCACAGACACCACCAGGCTATCAGCGCATGGAGTATCACCCAAGGATTTTGACCAGTGAGCCCAGGGAGCCTCTCAGAGTATCAGTAAAAGTGCAAGGCCAGAGCTCCTACTGGGAGTGCCTGTAAAAGGATGAGTGTCCCCTCTGGCTCTGAGATTTAGGGGATTGAAACCAGGAAGGGCGAAGCCACCTCTTTTTCTTTTCATATTTTCCTTGAGTTCTCCTCTGCCTGTTATCCCTGGTTCCCATGTTTTCAAAGTCATTTTTGCTCATTGAACATCTACGGGACACCTGCTGTTTGCCTGTGGCTGATGTTCTAAATACTGATGGCTCCAGGGAACAAAGCTCTTCTCCAGGTCCATCTAAGGATGAGCAAGGGACCTGCAGGTCAACAAATGGAAGGACACTCTAAGTATAAACGGTCCCAAGTATAAAGACAACACTAAAGTGGGTGGTGAGAGGAGAGACAGCAGAACTGAAATCCTTTGGTTCTGCAAGTCCTCTGAGAAAGCTAGTCAAGGACATTTAACCTCTCTTCTATCTGGTGTTAACCGTGAATGTAAAATATCCGTGCAAGCGGGGAGGAGAGTGTGTGTATTGCCCTGTGATTCACTGTAGGTGTGGGTCCCAGAGTCCCCCTTTCCCAGCAAGGACAGGGAGCACTGTTGTACCTTGGCCAAAGAGCTGGCATTTCAGGTAAGTGGTGGTGGTAATAGGAGATGTGTACCTGACCAGCCAAGAGCAGTATTTTCACCACCGCCTCCCCAGTGGTCTGTGGAGAAATCTGTGTGTGTGCAGATTGACAAACTTTTCATGACACGAAGAGTTTGCATCTGCCCTTATTATACTTTTTAATTGTTGGGATTTTCACGATGGAAGTGCTGACACCAAAATACATCTCATAAGCTTGATATAATTGATAAAGTAAGAACATTGTGACCGGCTAAAAGCTATTCTTCCCAGAAGTAGTTTCTAGATGGTGTCCAAAGATGGCAGGTGTTCCATTATAGATTTTAAACTTGCTGAGATGATGCTTCCCTTACAAAGTACACAATTATTTCTTGATTTTTCATACGTTTGACTGCTAAACATATCTTTAGGGATATATCAGTTACATAGGACTACCTACTAAACTGTACCATATTCCACAATGGGCAAAATACCACTGTTGTTACTGCAGGTGTAGCATTAAAATATTTATTTTCTCCCCTTACATATTTCCAACTTGTCACATATATGATATATATACATGGCTACAATTTCTGTGTGTGTATATTTCGGTGATCATATATATCATAAATCTGTNCAAAGATGGCAGGTGTTCCATTATAGATTTTAAACTTGCTGAGATGATGCTTCCCTTACAAAGTACACAATTATTTCTTGATTTTTCATACGTTTGACTGCTAAACATATCTTTAGGGATATATCAGTTACATAGGACTACCTACTAAACTGTACCATATTCCACAATGGGCAAAATACCACTGTTGTTACTGCAGGTGTAGCATTAAAATATTTATTTTCTCCCCTTACATATTTCCAACTTGTCACATATATGATATATATACATGGCTACAATTTCTGTGTGTGTATATTTCGGTGATCATATATATCATAAATCTGTACATATGACATATTTCTATACCATACTTGGCCTTCTTTGAAAAAGAACCAGGCTTTTAAAAGTTGAATATATTTTGTAATTTAAGGCAGGTGAGGTATCAAGAACACAGACGAGTGAGTGCAGGTTTCAGGCTAGCTGGATCTCAGTGCCACACATGCCTTCAGGAGCATTGTATGTGACCAACATCCTTACTCTTTCCAAGCCTTGGTTTGCTCATCTTCAAAATGGGAAGAAGAAGAATACCTCTACAATGTGGTCATTGTGAGATGGAATGCATGAGTACTCAAGAGCTGAGCCCGGACCTGGGCACAGAGCAAACTCTCAGCCAGCCATATGTAAAGTGCAGATGTGACTACGTGCTATGACTGGGGGGAAAAAAAAGCATCTACTGGAGAGAAATCTTCACTCAATATTTTTATTGACTTCACCACTGTTTCTTAGAAATGGGAGTGGGATTCTCAGCTTTCAGATGGAAGTGGAACTGGTGGTTGGTTAAAGTCACTTTTCAGGACAAATAAAGTTGATTAGAAAAAATATGAAATGTATGTGCCTGTGTGCACGTGCGCACATGCTTGCATGTCAGGGATTATGCAACTAGAACTTGAATGCTACTGGGGCTTCCCTCCCTGTGGTCCATCTCCATTAACTAGACTTGAGTTCTCATTTCTGTAGACTATGAAATTCCCCCCTCTGGCTTCTGCAAAGTCCCTGGGGTACAAAATTTGGTCATTTCACTCCAAAAGTCCCATGTCCAAACCTGTTCTGAGTTTAGTCAATGTGGTTGATGGTGTGGAGGCTCTGGCCTGCTCTTGCCTTTCTGTCTCAATGGCGTAAAGACCTCTTTCTTCCACTGTGTCGTGA
Organism: Neotragus moschatus; assembly: GCA_006410615.1. Taxonomy (NCBI): domain Eukaryota; kingdom Metazoa; phylum Chordata; class Mammalia; order Artiodactyla; family Bovidae; genus Neotragus; species Neotragus moschatus. The sequence continues at coordinate 580,255 of SJYA01002606.1, read as the reverse complement.
ATAGGCTCTCATGACTTAACTTTCCACCACAAGAGGGTTTTCTGTATATTTCCTCCATAGGAACAAAAATAGTGCATAGATGTTTATACCTTATTTCCCAAGTCCGTAGGAACAGGACTCCATATGATAGTCAGTGTGATACCAGAGGAAGACAGGACAGCAGCTGTGCTGAGGATACTCACCAATTCCACTAGCTTCATGATTCCCATTTCCAGTGATGCCTGTGAAATACTCTACATAAGTCATAATACATGTGAGCCCCTACACAATTTGGATGTGTGTGTGTGCCTGTGTGTGTGCTTGCATTTTTTATTATTTTTATTTTTTTAATTTTTTTTGTGCTTGCATTTTAATGATGATAATTGGGAACAAAAAACGGAAAAGAAACAAAAATGGTAATCTCGGTTATTGACTCATGAAGTGAATAGGTACTAAAACATGTAGGAAAGTTTTAAAATTTGAGCATTTCTAATAGAGGTCTTTTTCTCCTCTTTACAAAAATCTGTAATTTTAACAGAACTTTATTCTTATTTTGCCTTACAGGCATCTTGCATGGATGTCGGGTTGACAGCCTGCCATAAAACATGTCAGAATTTCAAAGTGTGAGGCTTGTTCTTCAGTTGGCTAGGAAGTCAGATGCTATAGAAAAATATACCAAAGAGCTATTTGTTGACTTTGGAGAGAATGGAATCTACTCTTTGGAATGATGATTGGAAGTGTTATGACATTTGGAAAGGACATACTTTCACCGTTGGTGTGGATCTTACAGCATATGTCGGCACGGCACTTGCATGCTATTCGTAGAGCCAAAAATAGCATTGACCCATCATTGCCAAATAGATTGGTATTTTCCCTCACTGTACTGCTCAGCCACTGGAAATTAGAATTTTCCTCAACCTGCTGCTTAACCCGGTGCTAATAGAAGGACATGCTTTCNTTGGAAAGGACATACTTTCACCGTTGGTGTGGATCTTACAGCATATGTCGGCACGGCACTTGCATGCTATTTGTAGAGCAAAAAATAGCATTGACCCATCATTGCCAAATAGATTGGTATTTTCCCTCACTGTACTGCTCAGCCATTAGAAATTAGAGTTTTCCTCAACCTGCTGCTTAACCCGGTGCTAATAGAAGGACATGCTTTCCTCTGTTCCTTTAGCACCTGCATTTAGGTTCAGTGAGACCACCCTAACATAATTGGCACATGCCTGGTGTCTGACAGGTGTTTTGCAGCACAACTTGCTCATGTTGCCTAAGTGGTGGAAGGTTTATTGTGAATGATGTTCACATGGAAGTCTGTCCAGAGAAAGCTCAATCCTAGGCTTTGGGAAAGGTGCACCTTAAAATGTCTGGAAGTTGAGTGTAACTCTAGGGATCTCAGGAGAAGACTTTCTCACTTCTTCCTGCTTAAGATTCACCGTTGAATGAGCACAGCCCAGGCTTCCATTTACACAGCTTCCCCATCCGCTCTGAGCTACTGTTCCCGGAGATGTGCTCTGCATGTCCCGCAACGCTGTGTGCTGTGGCCCAGCCTCAGGCTGCTGTCTCCTTATCATTGACTCCCTGCACTGTCTCCAGCTCTGTTACGCTTTCTTATGCCTGACTCTCCAGTTCAAAAATGGCATCACGAACCCCTAATTCATGAGCTTGTAAATTCAGCTCTATTCTCATCTTTGTTTCATCTCCATGAAAGGGAATTCCTTTAGCTCTGTTTTGCCTTTTGCCAAGCTGCATCCTAGACTCTCGGTCAACTCATTATTGGCTGCCCTTGAATCAGGGACCCAGCCCAGTATGGTAAGCTGGGACTGTGGTGCAGAAGGGCTGGGAATTCTAGAAAGAGAATAAAACATGGTAGCCTAATCATTGCATTTTCAACAGAGGCTTTGAGTAGGTTGGTTTCTCTAAAATGAGGCTTTTGGCAGAGTAGGAAATGAACTTAATGCTTCTGATCTTCATGTACAGTGGCTTTAACCATTACCCAGTAGAGGCTTAACTAACCTTAGGTCACAATATAAATCCTTTCTATGGTTGCAGCTGACCTCAAGGGATACTAACCCACTCAATTTTGATTCATTATCAATAATGTGGAAGCCAAATATTCTCTTTGAAAAGATAGATGATCTTGTGGTGAAAAGGCCTGGAGTATTATTAGCCCAACAGACAACTATAATAAAATAGAACCAAGTAGTTTGGCTCAGAATTCCAAAGTGTAGCCTGTGGACTGGGGGCTACATGAATATTTCACACTGAAAGCCAAAGAATTCAGTTTTAGTCTAATCAAAGGTGTTACCACCAGGTATATTTTCTCTGTGCAATAAAAGTTAGAGTGTCACTAGGCAAGGAGACAGAATAAAAATTCAAGGTAAGTGCTTCCTAAGAAGCCCCTTTCTCTGCCCCTGATTATCCAAAGTTAACAAGATAAAATTTTATAATTGTATATATGTTGCTTTTTTGAATAAAGCTGGCCTGCAGTATAATGAAAAGCTCTTCATTTAGTGTATATCATGAAATATATTTAATCAGGTATGCTTTGAGGAAAGGGGTCCTACCTTCTGGTTACTCAGTGTTTATCTAGAAGCAGTTTTTCTGCTGTATTTCTCTTCCCATCTGCCCTTACTCTGTGTGTTTCAGAATCACGACGACCGCAGCATGCATGATGGACCTGAGAAGATACCCCTTGGATGAGCAGAACTGCACCCTGGAGATTGAAAGCTGTGTGTATCTGTATTTCTTTTTCATGCACTTTGTGTTTTAGGCCTTCTTATCTTTATTGGGCAAGGCATATATACTTTTTTATGACATAATTTTTAACTGTCTTAAAGATTAGAGGTTTAATCCTTCACCCTGCAAATTTTACTTTCATGATAGAGAGAGGGCAAGAGAGAGACAGAGACAGAGAGAGGCTCAGTATAAAGAGTTCTCCACTCTCATTGGACTAAGAGTCTGTCTGCTGAGCTGAAATAAAATAAGACAAATGCCCGCCATCTCGGTCTCTTCAGTGAGAAGAAAATGAACTCTGAGAGGCGGTGTCTCACAACGTGCTTCATCACGCACAAGTTGCTGTACTCCTGGGACCCTCTGCAGTTGGAGTAAACCTCATTTCGCATCAGGAGCTCAGCTTTACAAGCCAGCTATTTCTACCTCTTGGCAATTTTCTTCAATTTGAAGAGTATTCAGATGCCTTATTGATCATTCAGGGTTGAGTGGCACTTCTCTTGTGAGGGGCAAGAGCTGTATCCACGTAGTCTAAGAAGCAGATGTCCTGCTCCCTGACCTGATCCCTGGCATATCCACATATGGCTGCTGCCACTGTGTCTTCTCCTGGCCCACTGTAGATCAGTTTATCAGCCTCCAGTGGATTTAGGTTGTCAGCATTTGTAGTGAATTTTGGGCGGTGGTAAATGACTAACTTTGCCATGCATTTATTGCATGTATGGTGAGGAGTGCTGGGGAGCTGCCCTGGTGGCAGGCTGCTGTTTAGACCCCTCAGTATGCCCCTTGCTTCCACACAACACGACGACCGTGATTTCTGAGAGCTGTGCTTTCGGAAGGTGAAGGATGGATGCATAGGATATTTAGCATGAAGACTTCAGGGAAAGATGATGTTGAAGGGCTGATAGTTGAAGGGCCACTTTAGGAAGTTAAGTAGATTCTGTGTGGCCAGAGGACACAACTCCAAGGAGTTGAAAGTTTCAGGAAGGCAAATTTGGATGTAAGTGAGGGAGCAGCTCCTATTTCAACTGAGAACCATAATGAGTGGCCTTGGAGACTGTAGATTCTGTTACCACAATCTTTAATTGAAGTGGAGGATGGGCAAGTAGGTCCTTTTTAAAGCAATTAAGCAGAAGAGGTATTCTCTCAGTTTTCTGGTGACCTGACTAAACACGTGTTATTAAAGTCAAGATGCAAATATATGGAAGAGTGGGCCACTTGAAGGTTTGGATGTACCCTCAGAGGGCATGTAAGCTCTGCACACAGCATGCTGGTCTGAACCACAGCCGGAAGGCTAGAGAGGCTGGACTGTGTGTGCAGGGGAGGGGGCATGCACTTACCAGACACAGCGGGGTCAGCTTTGTGGATTCTTGGGGTCCTTGTAAGGACTTTGGACTTGTTTTGCTGACTGCATCGGGAAACATTTGAGGGCTTTAAGCAGAAAAGTGACTTGCTGATATCTTTCCTTTATTAGTGATCGCCATTGCCACTGGGTGAGAATGGAGTGCCATCCAGTGAGAGGGGAGGGTGGGGACAGAAGGTGTGCCCACCGTAATCCCGGAGGGAAGACAGCAGATGGACCAGGGAGCTGGCAGGGACTGTGGGGGCAGTCATCCCCACAGCTTTGGTCTGTTTGCATAATATTAGATATTTAGCATCTGACTCATATTATATATTCAAATAAAAAAGTTATTATATTCATAGGCTATTTTTCTACAGGTGTGATTTTTAATTGACTTTACCACTAAAGTTGACCCAATTCTTCAGAAGACTCCTGAGTGCTGCAAATAACATCAGACACTGTTCAGTCATTCTCAAGAAGCGTTGATTGATTACTGAGTGAGCAGGAGACCACGCCAAGAGCTGGTTTTGAAGCTGTAATCTGGCTCATAAGCATTCCTCTTTCTGCTAAGAGCACTGCTCAAATCTCTAAGAGCCAAGAGAGTCCCCGCAAAAGGCATTTCTAAGGTTGGCCAAACTCATGGCCAGGAGCACCTCATGACACCGTCCACCATTGCCCGGCAGTTATGAAACATTGATTGGGCAAGTTCACCCTCAGTGATCTAACTTTTTCATAGTTGTTGAGAGAGCTGCCTTTCCAGAATTCTTTAGAGTTTTTACTTTTTCTTCGAACCATCTTAATTCAGTGCTGTGAATATGTTTTTACTTCACATTTCTGTGCAAAGTCCAGGTCAGCCCTACAACTAGGCTTTCCAGGCAGAACTTTGGTCAGAGCACTCAGCCTCTCCAGTCTCTCTGCTTTTCACCACCAGCTTGGTCCAAATCAGACAGCAAAGGTAACACAAGAATATCCAAAAGCTAGTTCTTCTAATGATAAAGCAGAGACAAGCACATCAGCAAATTTCCTTCACACATGGGCAAGCTGTTACTTCCGTTTTATTAGTGACAGTTTCTTTAGATAAGGTGATGCTTCATTTCTGCCCTGTCCCTGCTTCTGTCTCCTGGCAGACGGCTATACCACAGATGACATCGAGTTTTACTGGCGCGGGGGTGATAAGGCGGTGACCGGCGTGGAGAGGATTGAGCTCCCACAGTTCTCCATTGTGGAGCATCGTCTGGTCTCCAGGAATGTCGTCTTTGCCACAGGTGAGTCTTGTGTCCCCTCGGGCTCTCTGGAGGGATAGTGGCTGCCTGGGCCACATTGCTGTCATTGTGAAATACTCTGCTGCTGATTCACAGTGCTTGGTCCCCCAAAAAAGGACCATCGTCAGCCACATGTCATCATCTTCTGTACCCCTTTCACTGTGTCTAGTGGGAATGGATAAGCTCTGATGGGTGGGAAGGAGCAGCTCACCAGGAGATGCTCTCTTTGCTTGTTGTTGAGAAGCTAAAGGCTGAGGTTGAATTTAACCAACCATTGTTGTAAGCAGCTTTCTCTCTGGGCAGACAAGAGGCCACTGATAGAGTTGGAAGCAGGAAGGAAGGGGAGAGAGGAAGACCTGAGGAGGCAAGTGCTGTGCTCGCCAGAGTAAGAGACCTTCTCCCCTCTTCTGGGCTGGCAGTCAGCCCCGGTTCCAGGAACATGAGCCCCTGCCTTTAGTGATGCCTCTTCAGACACAGTCATCTGCTCCTGCTGTCATCTGGGAAGCCGCCCCACCCTGGGTTTCATTGTCATCTCTGTTTCAGCTGTCGAAAGACTGAGAAGTCTGTGCTTGCTGAGATTTTTTTTAAACTTCCATTCGTGTCTCTTTTAGTGGGTGGTGCTTTCTCAGTGTTCTTGCTAAAGACTGTGTTGTAGCTGAGAAGATAAACAGAAGTCCTTTGTAAACTAAAGGCCACAAACTCTGGGTGGAGGATTCTCAGTGAGGGCAGAGCTGGGACCTCCCATCTTAGCTTTTTCCTGACCATGCAGCTGAAACCACACCAAGTGGAAGGTGGTTAGCCCTGGTCCTGTACTGACATTCATGTAGCCCATGGCCTGCACTCTGCCTGCGGCCTCTAGCCTAAGTGCCCGGGACTCACAGCTGCCTGTCTCCCTTAACCTGGCCACCACCTACTCACTCTTCGGCTTAATCAAGATGCTCTCCCTCTGTGAAGGCTTTGGCCTCTGCTCTGCCCACACGCTGCCTCCCAGGCAGGCTTAGGTCACGGCTCTACTCCCTGGCAGTGCTGCGCTAACCCTGTAGGAGGGGCCTGGCCTGGGCACAGCTGACCGCACTCCTTGCCCCCTCCTCGTGGGATGCCATGGATACAGCCAGTCCTCATGGGGCCAGCTTCCCTCCTCTCTACCTAGACTCACAGACCCACGAATGTGCAGTAGACAGATGCCTGAATGTTTGAGATCTGTCTTCATGCACTGCTATCTTCTCCTTTTTCTCAAGGCGTCCTGCAAACGTGCTTACAGTCTCTAAAGAAGACACATGGAGATCCTCACCTTGGATGGGTGGGAAGGCCAAAAGGCACCTGGGCTTATCAGTAAGGAGTAGTTTCCACAACCAAGAAAATTGCCCTGTGATGTGTTGCAGAAAATGATTTATTGTTTTTAAAACTGAGTTTCAAACTGTTCTATGCTCCAAGTGATGTGAGCAGCAGTCTGCTTAGAACTCAGGGGTAGTCTTGTCTCAGTGTAAGAGTCCTGCCTGTGCCTGCCTTCGTCAGAAGGTTGCAGATAGGGCTGTTCAGGCACTGCCAAGAGGCCCTTTTATTGCATTTCCCTGCAAACTCCTTAAAAGCCTGATGAGGCATCTGTGGAGGGTGAGTGCTTCCACGTGGAAGTGCAACCATGTAGAATGGCCTTCCTGAATCCTTTTGCTTGAAAGCACTTGGGGACACATTTTTCTAGGTGCAGTCTGTCTTTTTTTTTAAGTAGGTATATGGCAGAAGGTATCCTAAACATATCTGGAGATGATGCCCACTGCAGAAATGGGGGCACACACTTAAACTCGTGATGCTGAGAGTGAGCCTGCCCTCAGAATGTGGCGTTTAGTCCTCTTTTCTGTTCTTGATGACTTTCTGCATTCTCAGGGTGTCGCTGGGGGCTCACTGTCAGTTAGTTTATCAGTATCAGTTCTCTCATTCTTCAAAATGCCTGCATTTTAAAACTATTCTAATTTGCTTACTTATGTAGAAACATCATAGGCCACATTGTTACAAAACTTTCAAAATTAAATATTATACCAATTATTTCCTTTCCGTAAGTCTTCTGAATTAGTGAGGTTTCAATCAGTCAACTGGATTGAAGGACTCAAGCCTGAAAGAGATGGTAGAGAATCCATCTGCATTGCAGGAGACTCAGGTTTGATCCTTAGGTCAGGAAGATCCTCTGGAAAAAGGAATGNCCAGGCAGGCTTAGGTCACGGCTCTACTCCCTGGCAGTGCTGCGCTAACCCTGTAGGAGGGGCCTGGCCTGGGCACAGCTGACCGCACTCCTTGCCCCCTCCTCGTGGGATGCCATGGATACAGCCAGTCCTCATGGGGCCAGCTTCCCTCCTCTCTACCTAGACTCACAGACCCACGAATGTGCAGTAGACAGATGCCTGAATGTTTGAGATCTGTCTTCATGCACTGCTATCTTCTCCTTTTTCTCAAGGCGTCCTGCAAACGTGCTTACAGTCTCTAAAGAAGACACATGGAGATCCTCACCTTGGATGGGTGGGAAGGCCAAAAGGCACCTGGGCTTATCAGTAAGGAGTAGTTTCCACAACCAAGAAAATTGCCCTGTGATGTGTTGCAGAAAATGATTTATTGTTTTTAAAACTGAGTTTCAAACTGTTCTATGCTCCAAGTGATGTGAGCAGCAGTCTGCTTAGAACTCAGGGGTAGTCTTGTCTCAGTGTAAGAGTCCTGCCTGTGCCTGCCTTCGTCAGAAGGTTGCAGATAGGGCTGTTCAGGCACTGCCAAGAGGCCCTTTTATTGCATTTCCCTGCAAACTCCTTAAAAGCCTGATGAGGCATCTGTGGAGGGTGAGTGCTTCCACGTGGAAGTGCAACCATGTAGAATGGCCTTCCTGAATCCTTTTGCTTGAAAGCACTTGGGGACACATTTTTCTAGGTGCAGTCTGTCTTTTTTTTTAAGTAGGTATATGGCAGAAGGTATCCTAAACATATCTGGAGATGATGCCCACTGCAGAAATGGGGGCACACACTTAAACTCGTGATGCTGAGAGTGAGCCTGCCCTCAGAATGTGGCGTTTAGTCCTCTTTTCTGTTCTTGATGACTTTCTGCATTCTCAGGGTGTCGCTGGGGGCTCACTGTCAGTTAGTTTATCAGTAGCAGTTCTCTCATTCTTCAAAATGCCTGCATTTTAAAACTATTCTAATTTGCTTACTTATGTAGAAACATCATAGGCCACATTGTTACAAAACTTTCAAAATTAAATATTATACCAATTATTTCCTTTCCGTAAGTCTTCTGAATTAGTGAGGTTTCAATCAGTCAACTGGATTGAAGGACTCAAGCCTGAAAGAGATGGTAGAGAATCCATCTGCATTGCAGGAGACTCAGGTTTGATCCTTAGGTCAGGAAGATCCTCTGGAAAAAGGAATGGCAGCCCACTCCAATAGTCTTGCCTGGAGAATCCCATGGACAGAGGAGCCTGGCAGGCTACAGTCCATGAGGTCGCAGACAGTGGGATACACTAACACTTCCACTTTCACTTTCAACGCCCTGGAGTTTTCTAGAGACCACCTCTCCCTCCTCCTGTCTCTTTGAGGACCTTGTAGACAGCTCCTTGCCATGGTTTCCCAAAGGGTACAGTCCTAATCCATCTCCTAGGTAACATGAGTTGCAGGCTGCAGGGCAGGAAAGACATGAATATTCACTGCAGAGAGTCATGAATAGTCACTCAACAGCTGACATAAACAAAGCATGGGGCTGAACCCTGGGTCAGAGAGGGAACAGGGCGTGACTGGTCCAGTGGGACTGCTCACAGCCAGCAAGCATTCAGCAGTGTGCCCTGGACAGCATCAGGTAGCCTCTTACCTAGAGCGGCGTTTAGCGGGAATTAAGCCACAGTAAGAGAGCTCCTGTTGAAGAGACAGTATATAAAGGGTTTAAAAACTCAGACCCTGGAGCCAGAATTGCCAGAGCTTAAGTACAGACTCTGGAACTTTCTAGCAAGGTAACCTGCAGCAGGCGATCTCTGAAGAAAAAAATGAAGATATCGATGATATGTATTTGGTAGAATTGTAGAGAATTACATGAGTTCGTGTAAATAAAAAGCCTAGAATAGTGTCTGATCCATGGTGAACACTGATTGTTCTGTGCTGTGCTTAGTTGCTCAGTCGTGTCCGACTCTTTGCAACCACACGAACTGCAGCCCCCTAGCCTCCTCTGTCCATGGGGATTCTCCAGGCAAGAATACTGGAGTGGTTTTCCATGCCCTCCTCCAGGGGATCTTCCCAACCCAGGGATCAAACCCAGGTCTCCTGTATTGCAGGTGGATTTTTTTACTGACTGATCCACCAGGGAATCCCTGGTTAGCTTTCATCAATTAAATTGTGTGGGTCCAGAAAATAGATACTCTAATGGTTGCCCAGAGCTTTAAATATTAGAAAATGTATGACATTATTCTCCTGAATTATTGAAAATTATGTAACTGACTCCTAATTGTTATCTGAGGGTTTCTTGAGAATAGCACTTGTTTGGGGTTCATACCTGTATCCCTAATACATATTCCAGCATCTAGCCCACTCAATAGTTTGCACGGGGATGATCCAGAGAGATGATATGGGGTGGGAGGTGGGAGGGGGTTCAGGATTGGGAACTCATGTACACCCATGGAGGATTCATGTCAATGTATGGCAAAACCAATACAGTAATGTAAAGTAAAATTAAGTAAAAATAAAAATTAAGAAAGAAAAGAAAAAAGAATACTGAATGGTTATAGAATTCTGAGAGGACATTTCATGGTCATTACTATGTAGTCATCCCTAATTAAATGAATCATTTCTGCAAAAGAGACACTATATAAATTAATAGCATTATATATTCAAATATTTAATGTATTAAAATATAATTTTAGAAAGAAAAATCCCCATAGAACCTCATTGTACTTGGGGAGGAAATTAAGTATATCTCTGTCCAGAAGGAAGGAGCCTTGTGCCATGAGTGCATTTTTAAAGACAACAAAGAAATAACTGATTTAGTTCATTTCAACAAATAATTATTCAGTTTCTGCTATGATTCAGCATACAGGCTTTGGAAAAAAAATATTTTGATCCTCTTATAACTCAAAGAAAATGAAGTAAGACTTTATTACTCATTCTGACGTCTATCCGAGTCTTCAAAGATCTTAACGATCTGGACAAACACGATGTTGTGGACACTCACCTAGAGCCAGACATCCTGAAGTGTGAAGTCAAGTGGGCCTTAGGAAGTATCACTATGAACAAAGCTACTGAAGGTGATGGAATTCCAGCTGAGCTATTTCAAATCCTAAAAGGTGATGCTGTTAAAGTGTGGAACTAAACTTGCCAGCAAATTTGGAAAACTCAACAGTGGCCACAAGATGGAAAAGCTCAGTTTGCATTCCAATCCCAAAGAAGAACAATGTCAAAGAATGTTTGACACCACACAATTGCAGTCATCTCACATGCTAGCAACGTAATGCTCAAAATCCTTCAAGCTAGGCTTAAACAGTATGTAAATGTTAATTTCCAGATGTTCAGTTGGATTTAGAAAAGGCAGAGATCAAATTGCCAACATACATTGGATCATAGAAAAAGCTAAAGAATTCTAGAAAAATATCTACATCTGCTCCATTGACTACGCTAAAGCCTTTGACTGTGTGGATCACAACAAACTGTGGAAGATTCTTAAAGAGATGGAAATACCAGATCACCTTACCTGCCTCTTGTGAAACTGTTTGCAGGTCAAGAAGCAACAGTTAGAACTGGACATGGAACAACAGACTGGTTCCAAATTGGAAAAGAGTATTTCAAGTCACCTTCTATATTGTCAACCTGGTTATTTAACTTCATGTGAAATACAGGGCTGGATGAAGCATAAGCTGGAATCAAGAGTACTGGGAGAAATATCAGTAGCCTCAGATTAACACTACCCTTATGGAAGAAAGTGAAGAGGAATTAAAGAGCTTCTTGATGAGGGTGAAAGAAGAGAGTGAAAAAGTTGGCTTGAAACTCAACATTCAAAAAAACTATTTGCCATTACTTCATGGCAAATAGATGGGGAAAAATGGAAACAGTGGCATACTTTATTTTCTTGGGCTTGAAAATCACTTTGGATGGTGAATGCAGCCATGCAATTACAAAACACTTGCTCTTTGGAATAAAAGCAATGACAAACCTAGACAGCATGTTAAAAAGCAGAGACATTACCTTGCTGACAAAGGTCCACCTAATCAAAACTATGCTTTTTNAAGCTAGGCTTAAACAGTATGTAAATGTTAATTTCCAGATGTTCAGTTGGATTTAGAAAAGGCAGAGATCAAATTGCCAACATACATTGGATCATAGAAAAAGCTAAAGAATTCTAGAAAAATATCTACATCTGCTCCATTGACTACGCTAAAGCCTTTGACTGTGTGGATCACAACAAACTGTGGAAGATTCTTAAAGAGATGGAAATACCAGATCACCTTACCTGCCTCTTGTGAAACTGTTTGCAGGTCAAGAAGCAACAGTTAGAACTGGACATGGAACAACAGACTGGTTCCAAATTGGAAAAGAGTATTTCAAGTCACCTTCTATATTGTCAACCTGCTTATTTAACTTCATGTGAAATACAGGGCTGGATGAAGCATAAGCTGGAATCAAGAGTACTGGGAGAAATATCAGTAGCCTCAGATTAACACTACCCTTATGGAAGAAAGTGAAGAGGAATTAAAGAGCTTCTTGATGAGGGTGAAAGAAGAGAGTGAAAAAGTTGGCTTGAAACTCAACATTCAAAAAAACTATTTGCCATTACTTCATGGCAAATAGATGGGGAAAAATGGAAACAGTGGCATACTTTATTTTCTTGGGCTTGAAAATCACTTTGGATGGTGAATGCAGCCATGCAATTACAAAACACTTGCTCTTTGGAATAAAAGCAATGACAAACCTAGACAGCATGTTAAAAAGCAGAGACATTACCTTGCTGACAAAGGTCCACCTAATCAAAACTATGCTTTTTCAGTAGTCATGTATGGATGTGAGAGTTGGACTATAAAGAAAGCTGGGCACCAAAGAATTGATGCTTTTGAACTGTGGTGCTGAAGAAGACTCTTGAGATTCCCTTGGACTGCAAGGATATCAAACCAGTCAATTCTAAAGGAAAACAGTCCTGAATATTCATGGGAAGGACTGATGTTAAAGTTGAAGCTCCAATCCTTTGGCCACCTGATGCGAAGAACTGACTCATTGGAAAAGACCTTGATGCTGGGAAAGATTGAAGGCAGGAGGAGAAGAGGATGATAGAGGATGAGATGATTGGATGGCATCAGCGACTCAATGGGCATGAGTTTGAGCAAACTCTGGGAGATAGTGAAGGACAGGGAAGCCTGGCATGCTTCAGTTGATGCAGTTGCAAAGAGTCAGACAGGACTGAGTGACTAAACCACAACAACTGACTTCCAACCATAACAGCGGCATGTCCCAGGGAGACTGGTACATGGTAATTACATTAGCCCAAATTAAAGCGTAGGAAAACCGATGCTCAAGAATGTTAATGATTTTACCAAATTTACACAGTAAAGCTAGAAAGGACAGAAATCAATCCACAAGGTTCTTGACAATTAGGAGATTCTGAATCTTTTTGACAAAGATTTTAAAAGCTAGTGTTTTTAAGTGTTATTTAAATGATTATTTTCCACACTTTTGTATAGTAATGTTATAAGGTTTGTTATACAAGGTGTAGACAGTTGAGATGACCAACGATGTCTGTGGTGCCCATCTACGGCATCTATGTCTTTCCTTCCTTACCTCTCTGTATTAAAGGGCTGTAATTTTTGATGAGCTGTGCTTCTATGCAAGTCTCTAAAAATAGACTTTGGGAATGGAGGCCTCCAAATTCTTGGGAATGGAGGCCTCCAAATTCTTAATCCGGGGACCTAGAATTGATTCATCCAATGTCCAGAAATCCTCAGTGGCAAGAAGTGTGTGTCTGCCTTCTATATACCATGCGTTTTGCTGGCAGATCAGTGGCCGTGAAACTTTTTTTTTTAATTTTTACTGAAGTGTAGTGGATTTACAATTGTGTTAGTTTCTGGTGTACATCAATATGATTCAGTTTTATATATATATACATATATACTTTTTCATATGTTTTCCATTGTGGTTCACTGTAGGATATTGAATATAGTTCCTTATACAGTAGGACTGTATGTATTATTATGTATCTGTTAATCTCAGACTCAAACCTAATTAATCCTTCCCTTATGCTCTTCTACTATAGTAACCATAAGTTTGTTTTCTATGTCTGTAAGTCCACTTCTGTTCTGTAAATGAGTTCACTTGTATGTAGATATAGATATATGTAGATTATATGTAGATTCCACATATAAGTGATAGCATATGGTATTTATCTTTGTCTGACTTACTTCACTTGGTGTGATAATCTCTGGATCCATCTACGCTACTACAAATGGTATTATTTCATTCATCTTTATGACTGACTCATATTATATATATATATATATGTATAAAATCTTTATCCACTCGTCTGTCGATGGACATTCCAGTTGCTTCCATGTCTTGACTGCAGTAAATAGTGCACAGGACACCCTGTTTCCATGAATCCACTTCCCAGCTCCAGAACCTGTGATACCTTGCCTTTGCCTGCAGCACAGAATCCAGTGTCCTTTACTGTGGACCCAGTTCTAGCTGTAACCTCTTCTCTTTAGTTTAGCTCTTAAGCATTTCCAGCACAGAGCTTTCTTTTAGTTGCTGCACCCAGCTCTTTTTCCCTCCTCCACTCACTTCTGCATACTGCCTGAAGACTTTTGCCCTTGTTACAGCCGACATTTGATGTTTCTCTTCCTCTGTTTTCTATCCATATCAATGGACAGTTCACCAATGGACAGTTCAAGGGGATACCAGAGTTTAGATTATTCTGTGACTACCTTCTTTACCTGAACATTATGCTTGTGAAGTCCATCTGTATCACTATGGTTCATTTACTTTCCTTGCCACATGTGTGTGTGTGCATGCTAAGTCACTTTAGTTGTGTTGGAGTCTTTGCAACCCTGTGGACTGTAGCCCACCAGGCTCCTCTGTCCATGGAGATTTCTCCAGACAAGAATGTGGGGATGTTTCCTTCTGCCTTAAGAAGAATATTTTTTAAATATTTAGTTTTAAAATTAAAAAAATTTTAAATATTTTCTTTAGTGTAAGTCTCCTGGTCAGATTTCTTCAATTTTTTTGTAAACAATCTATATATGACTATATCATGTTTATTCTTATAGGATATATTTACTGTTATGGAAAAATAGATTAGCATTTTTTCCTTTTCCATTTGAAGATATGACTTCATTTACCCCAGTGTCTATTGTTTCTATTGAGAAGAGAGTTGTTGGTCTAATTGGTGCTGCTTTTAAGTTGATCTGTTTTCCTCCCCTGACTAGATAGTTATAATTTTTATCATTGGTTTTTTTATTTCATTGCCATTTATGATATACCAAGGTATAGTTTTCTCTTTAATTATTCTTCTTGGAGGCTGTAGGTCTTCTTGAGGTCTTTCAGCAGTTTTAGAGCCCCATCAGCCACCATTGCTTTTGGTCCATTTTCTCTCTCTTTTTCTCCTTCTAGGATTCCAATTTCAATTCTAACAATTTCAACTTTGGATCTTATCACTATATCTTCTAAATATCTCATGTTGCTTTCTGAATTTTTTGTTTTATTTTTGCTTCATGCGTCACTCTGGAAATTTTCTTCTGGTTTTTCTTTCAATTCAATAATTCTTTCTTTGTCTGTGTCTAATCTGGTAATATTATATCTGAGGAAAGTGTAGATAAAGTTCAGAATCTATGATGATGTTTTCCTTTTTTCAGAGAGAATTTATGCTTTCCTCTCTCAGGCAGCTAGAAGCATTAGCATTCTAAACTAGCTTCATTTACTTTCTGAGACTTGGTAATTTTGAGTTCAGATTCATTCCTTGAGTATGCTTGCTTGAATCCTTGTGATTTATCTTTATATTTTGGACAGAGCTGTTTGGAATCCCTGTCTCCAGTTTTCGCTCCCTTTGTTCCAGGAGTCTATCAGATGTTCTAAATAGCTTCTCGTCTTTCTGTAAACTACATCCACCTGAAACATGGAGCTCACCTCTCTCAGTTTAACTTCTCTCCCAAACCTTGGCTCAGATTTGTACTAGGTTGTTATCCCTCTAGTGCCTCTAAGGATAGGGATTTAAGTTTTGCCCATTTTTTCCAGTTGTTTCCAGTGGAAGGGTTACATATCCCACAATATTCAAACACCATAGCTTATGTTTTCACTCTTCTCTACTGTTGCAGAAAAATTTATGGTTGTTTCAATCTTCTTACTTAGCTATGACTATTCGTTATCTAAGAGTAGAAAAGAAGACTATTTGGGATACATTCTTTACAATCACACTTCAGGAAATATGAATCATTTAATTCTGTATTTTTCTGATAACATTATAGAGAGGAAGCACTTGGCCATAATAGTGTACTATTAAAGAAAGCATTATAAAGCTCAGAATCAAGAGATCTGAGTCCTTGGTTGTAAGGACTGTGAAGGAACTGTGAAAATGTGAGCAGAGTACTTCAGTAGCAGACAGTAAGGGGATTAGGTTAAAAGAAATACTGGGTTAAGTTTATTTCAACAAGTATATACAGCTAATAACCAAAGAGACCTTTAAATATCACTCTTGACACACAACCACTGCATGAGGACTTCAGCTTTTGTGCAAGTCTTGAATGCACATCCTGCTAATGCACAAAATTTGCTTTCTACAGTTTTTGCCAAATCTGAAATTGACTCCTAACTTTTAGCTTTCTTTGAGCTTGAAAGACTGAACATTTTGATAGACTCATGGAGAACAGATGACTTAATATGTTTCTTTAATTGTGTAATGTTTTTATTTCTCTTCCTTTTTTTCTGGGCTGTATCTGGACTGATATATTCTGACTTTATTTCAAGATACTTCTGCCTGATTAGAAGAAAGAGAAAGAAAAGGAACCAAAACTAAGTGATGATGAAAATTTTCTGTTAAGATACGTGAATTTTCTATTCTTCAAAATTCAGCTTCCTGCATCTATTGAGATTATCACATAGTTTTTATCTTTCAATTTGTTAACATAGTGTATCACATTGATTCATTTACATATATTGAAGAATCCTTGCATCCCTGGAATAAACCCAATGTGATCATGGTGTATGAGCTTTTTGATGTGTTGCTGAATTCCATTTGCTGAAATTTTGTTGAGGATTTTTGCATCTATGTTCATCAGTGATATTGGCCTATAGTTTTCTTTTTTGTGTTGCTTTTTCTGGTTTTGGTATCAGGGTGATGGTGGCCTCATAGAATGAGTTTGGAAGTGTTCCTTCCTCTGCAATTTTTTGAAAGAGTTTTGGAAGGATAGGCATTAGCTCTTCTCTAAATGTTTAATAGAATTCTCCTATGATGTCATCTGGTCCTGGACTTTTGCTTTTTGGGAGATTTTTTTATCACAGCTTCAATTTCTGTGCTTGTAATTGGGTTGTTCATAATTTCTATTTCTTCCTGGTTCAGTCTTGAAAGATGGAACTTTTCTAAGAGGTTATCCAGGTTATTTCTTCCAGGTTATCCATTTTGTTGCCATATAGTTGTTCATAATAGTTTCTGATACTCCTTTGTATCTCTGCACTGTCTGTTGTAACCTCTCCTTTTTCATTTCTAATTTTGTTGATTTGATTATTTTCTCTTTTTTTCTTGATGAGTCTGGCTAAAGGCTTGCCAATTTTGTTTATTTTCTCAAAGAATCAGCTTTTAGTTTTATTAATCTTTGCTATTGTTTCTTTCATTTCTTTTTCATTCATTTCTGCATGGTTCTTTATGATTTCTTTCCTTCTACTCATTTTGGGTTTTTTTGTTCTTCTTTTTCCAGTTGTTTTAAGTGTAAAGTTAGGTTGTCTATTCGATGTTTTTCTTCTTTCTTGAGGTAGGACTGTATTGCTATAAACTTCCCTCTTAGGACTGCTTTTGCCGCATCCCATAGGTTTTGAGTTGTTGTGTTTTCATTGTCACTTGTTTCTAGAAATTCTTTGATTTCCCTTTTGATTTCTTCAGTAACCTGTTGGTTATTTAGAAATGTTTAATCTCCATGTGTTTGTGTTTCTTACAATTATTTTCTTGTAATTGATATCTAGTCAACACAGCATTGTGGTCAGAGAAGATGCTTGATACGATTTCAACTTTCTTGTATTTACTGAGGTTTGATTTGTGACCCAAGATGTGGTTTATTCTGGAGAATGTTCCGTGTGCACTTGAGAAGCATTTTGATGGAATGTCCTGAAGGTATCAGTGAGATCCAGCTCATCTAATGTATCATTTAAGACTTGTGTTTCCTTATTAATTTTCTGTTTTGATTATCTGTCCACTGGTGTGAGTGGGGTGTTAAAGTCTCTAACTATTATTGTGTTACTGTCAGTTTCTCCTTTTGTGTCTGTTAGTCTTTGTCTTATGTATTGAGGTGCTCCTATATTGGGTGCATAGATATTTACAATTGTTATGTCTTCCTCTTGGGTTGATCCCTTGATCATTATGTAATGTCCTTCCTTATCTCTTATAATCTCCTATATTTTAAGGTTTATTTTGTCTGATACGAGGATTACTACTCCAGCTTTCTTTTGCTTCCCATTTGCATGGAATATATTTTTCTACCCTCTCACTTTCAGTCTATATGTGTCTTTTGGTCTGAAGTGGGTTTCTTGTAGACAACATATATATGGGTCTTGCTTTTGTATCCATTCAGTCAGTGTCTTTGACAAAATTCAGCACCCATTTATGATTAAAACTCTTCAAGAAATGGGCATAGAAGGAGCCTACCTCAACGTAGTAAAGGCCATTTATGATAAGCCTATAGCAAACATTATTCTCAATGCTGAAAACTGAAAGCATTCCATCTAAGATCAGGAACAAGACTCGAGTATCCACTTTAGCCACTATTATTCAACATAGCTCTGGAAGTCCTAGCTACAGCAGCCAGAGAAGAAAAAGAGATAAAAGGAATCCAGATCAGAATGGAAAAGCCTTCTCTGTTTGCAGATGACATGATACTGTACATAAAAAACCCTAAAGGTAGTATCAGAAAATTACTAGAGCTAATCGTGAATTTAGCAAAGTTGCAGGATACAAAATCAATACACAGAAATCACTTGCAGTTCTGTATACTAACAATGAGAAATCAGAAAGATCAGCTAAGGAATCCCATTCACCATTGCAACAAAAAGAATTAAATATCTAGGAATAAACTTACCTAAGGAGACAAAAGAACTGTATACAGAAAATTATAAGACACTGATGAAAGAAATCAAAGATGACATANTTGGAGAAGGAAATGGCAACCCACTCCAGTGTTCTTGCCTGGAGAATCCCAGGGACGGGGGAGCCTGGTGGGCTGCCGTCTATGGGATCGCACAGAGTTGAACACTACTGAAGTGACGTAGCAGCAGCAGGCAATACACGATGGTTCTAATTTATCCACATTTTCACCAATGCATATTATTGTCTGCTTTTATACACACACACATACAAAGTCACATATATAATTTTATTAATTTTCCTTTAGCTGTCCTGAGTCTTCCTTGCTGCGCAGGATTTTCTCTACNATCGCACAGAGTTGAACACTACTGAAGTGACGTAGCAGCAGCAGGCAATACACGATGGTTCTAATTTATCCACATTTTCACCAATGCATATTATTGTCTGCTTTTATACACACACACATACAAAGTCACATATATAATTTTATTAATTTTCCTTTAGCTGTCCTGAGTCTTCCTTGCTGCGCAGGATTTTCTCTACTTGTGCCAGGCAGGCAGAGTCTACTTTCTAGGTGTGGTGCACAGGCTTCTCACTGCTCGGCCTTCTCTTGTTGCAGAACATGAGCTCTAGGGTGCACAGGCTTCAGTAGCGGCAGCCAAAGGGGCTCAGTAGCTGTGGCTCCTGTGGGTCTAAAGCACAGGCTCAATAGTTGTGATGCACAGGCTTAGTTGCTTTGCAGCTTGTGGAATCTTCCTGAATCAGGGATCGAAACCATGTCACCTGCATTGGAAGATGGGTTTTTTTTGTTGTTGTTTGTAACCACTGAGCCACCAGGGAAGCCCTTTTCTGTCTTTTTGATTGTAGTCATCCTAATAGTATGAAATGGTATCTCATTGTGGTCCTGAGTTGCATTTCCCTAATGAGTAAGATATTGAGCATCTTTTATTTCCTTACTGGACACTGGTCTTATCTTCTTTGCAGGAATATCTATTCAAGTCCTTTGCACATTTTTAAATTGGGTTGTTCGTATTCTTTGTAAATCTTCTTTATACAGTCTAAATACAAGTTCCTCATCAGATACATGATTTGCAAATATTTTCTCTCATTCTGTGGATTTTGTTTTCATTTTCTCAATAGTTTCCTCTGCAGAATAATAGTTTATAATCAATGGAGTAAAATTTATCTATATTTTTCCTTTTTCACTTATGATATCCATGCCCTAATTTTACACACAGGGAAACGAAGGATCTGAGAGGACAACCAACTTCCTAAAGGTCTATCCCAAATAAACCCTGAGCCTGAACCTGGATCTCTCAGATGCCCCTGCTCTTTGCTCCAGAGTCATAGGACAGAACATTCCAGCTTTGCTGTGGAGATCAAAAAGAGAATTATTGCCTGATTGAGACAGTCTTTGAAAAAGTTTATTTTTCCTCTTTCTCTAGTTCCTGTTTCCTGTATCTACTTTCCTTTATGGAAGTTTTGAAAATATTTTAATTTAGGTGACTGGTAAGGGGGGTTGAGAAAATTAGGAACACCATTTTGAACTTTAGGTTACAGTTGAAAAAAGGAGATAAATGAATGAAGGCCCCAAGAGCATAAAGCCCCCAAGAGCATCCCTGAGCTCCCAGGCAAAGCATCACGCAGCTTCCTAGGCAGTCCTGGGAGAGCCCCTTTGGTGGCTGTCTCGGAAGGGGACAGGAATATGTAGGTAGGCCAACTTTGCTGCAGTTGCCAAAATATCAACTTGGGACTTTATAGATACATTTGAGTGGCTCTTACACTTGGCAAAGGTGACATGATACTCTGCATCCACATTTTTATGAGTTCTTCAGCAATGTTAGTGCCTTAGAAAGTTCTGTTAATTTAGGCTGGAGGAGAGATCGAGAGCCTGGTTTCTGGCCCAGCTTTCAGTGCATCTGGGGAAAAAAGGTTGAGATCAGCATTTGAAAAGATAGTCTTGCCAAGGAAGTCCTGAACTGGAACAGTGCACTTGTGTTCAGGACACTACCTTTGTTGGTTCAGCATCTCCTTGGGAACCTAACCACATCTACCTTGCCACTCAGGCTTTAGGGCTTCTGTGCCTTTCTGTTGTAATTTGTAAGCTTCTGTTGCTCTTTTGAAAGTTACATTTCAGTGCAACTGACCCACTACTTTCCCACTTTAAAATGATCAAGCCCCTTGTTATGATCATTTGAGGAATTTTCTCCACAGATATCAGGCTACATCAGGATATCTGTTGTATCAGTGTCAGGACCTTGTCCAACAGATTATGCATTCTTGAAGATGCAAAAGCCTTTGCCTAGGGAGGGGATTCAGGACAGGGGGACAAGTGTACACCCATGGCTGATTCATGTCAGTGTATGGCAAAAACCACCACAATATTGTAAAGTAATTAGCCTCCAATTAAAATAAATTAATTAATTAAAACAACAACAACAAAAAAGCCTTTGCCTAGAAGAATAGGTCTTGACATCTCTGAAGATTCTTGTGATTATTAACATTTTGAAGTCTCCATCTCATAGCATTGTGAAAGGCTTGTCTTCATTTGACTGTGTTGGACCCTTTACCTTGAAGGTTCTTATCCTCTGCCGGTGAAGACTCTTGTTCAACCAGGAGTATCTTAGTTCAGATACTGTGAAACCTTTCCTAAATCTTGAGCTCTAGAATATCCTGTGTAGGCCTTACCTCTGGTTTACAGCGGCCAGTTCTCTATGGGTCTTTCTCTGACAGATGGGAGCTAGTTGAGAGCATAGACCATCTTCTTACTCATCTTTATTGTTTCCTCCACTTAACATTCCCGCCTGTGGGATTAGGAGATCGGGACTGCTGGATAGGACAGGTGGTGAATGCCTAAGGATTTTGTTAATTTGAAAGTGTATCTCCTGTTTAAGAAACAGAAGGTATTTACTAAACAAATACGTAAGAAAATGGTATATTTTCTTAATTCTATGTTCTGTGTTAAAGAGTATTTTAGTGAATACATAATTTTGAGATCCGAGTAGTATTTCCTTCCTCAAGGCCACTAATGACCCTCCAAATATTTGATTATGCTGTTATATCACTGGCCTCCATGTTGCCCAGGGTAAGTATTCTCAAAAACATATCAATTGTACTTCATTGCATGAACATCAGTATTTGCCTTGTAGGGGACAGTTTCTCTAAAGAAATTATACTTTGAAAAATGTTAAGAAAGTTGACTCAGAAAATGGAAAATGGGGAATATGGTAGATTACATTGTCATTCAAAAAATATTTGCTGCAATGCCCTGGGAGAGGATGGAACTTTTCTACCTTGGTGACATAAAGACAGACAATGAGACTTGCTCTGGAGAATGAAATGTGATGGGAAGTATGTGTGGCCCTTCTTCCACAGTGTCCCAGCTGCCTTCCAGGTAGAGGAAGCTGAGTGGCTATGGAGCACAAGAAAGAAAAAACAAACAAATCTTTGTTATAAAGTCACTGAGATTTAAGGGATCTTCTGCTACTACAGCATAAGCCAGTCTATCCTGATGGAATCAGATAACGTTCCAAGTAGAGTGGATATAGTGAGAAATATTTGAAGCATAAAGTAGCAAATGATTAGTAAAGGCATGAGATCACTACGTAATTGCAAATTAAGATCTGATATTGAAGGTGCTTCAATATAAATGTTGAAGGTGGCCATAGGATTTCAAACCAAGATTTAAGAAAATTACTGACTATTTTGAGTATTAAACTTATTAAATAATTCAAGTATGCCTGTTTTCATTCTTTCAGCACACTGATATATTTGTTAATAACCAAAGATGCTTTAGACATTTAGCTAAGCATGACAGTATATGAAAACTGTCTCATAAACTCTGCTGGGAGTTTATTCATCTTACTAAGGAAGATCTTATCTTGGTAAATGATTATAATTTTAAAGAGGAAAGAAAATAGCTCAAGACGGTAATTACTTGCATTTGGAGGGAAAAAAGGATTTATGGGAGATGTGGCATTTGACCAAGGCCTTGAAGTATGGTTAAGGAAAGACATTTCTTAAGGGGAGAGCAAGGGGTGAAAATCAGCAGAGGCAAGAAATGTGTACAGTTGTTTTGAGGCAATAAGGATACTTATTGGCTAGAAAATGTAATGATTAATACAGAGGCACGGTGTAAAATAAAACTAATGTGAACTTGGGAAAACATTTTGGAGAAACTAAAATTCCCAGGTGACTATTTTGACCTTTATGGGAAGCAGCATAAGATGTTGAACACGTGATGACTCTGCTTTTGAAACCTGTGGAGAGCACTTGGTGCCAGGGCCCAGGCAAGGCTCTGACCTGGCTCATCATATCTGTAGCCACATAGACATGGAATGTATTATAAAACAACAGAGTGTATCAGATCTGTCAGCGGAAGCTTTATTTCACAAATGGTGTAGAAAACTTGGTTAGTTGTTCGTGGAACAGAAACCAATGTACGTGTTCACTTCATATCAAACCCTGAAATAATCACCAACCCTCAAAATAGGGTTGTGGTCAGTTGTCTGTTGGGAACTTATCTAAACCTAAAAACAGGTTTTAAAAATTACAGGGCAAACACAAAATGGATAGACTCAACTATGTACAAAAATTTATGTTTTTATATGTCCCTCACCCTACCCTATTACAAATTTTTAAATAACTGGGAAAATGCTTTTATAGAATATAAGCAAAGATTAGTGTCAAAAGAACTTGAATGAATAGCTAAAAACAGAGGAACAAAAAATGAGAAAGATGAATGAATGGTATAATTAGATTGTTTATAAGGTTAAATAGTTAATAGTTATAAGGGTAAACATGAAAAGTTCAGTTTCCATTTCAGTCCCAAAAAAAGCAATTTCAAAGAATGTTCAAACTACCACACAATTGCACACATCTCACATGCTAGCAAAGTAATGCTCAAAATTTTCCAAGCCAGGCTTCAGCAGTATGTGAACTGAGAAATTCCAGATGTTCACGTTGGATTTAGAAAAGGCAGAGAAACCAGAGATCAAATTGCCAACATCCACTGGATCATTGAAAAAGCAAGAGAGTTCCAGAAAAACATTTGCTTCTGCTTTAACTACCTCAAAGCCTTTGACCATGTGGATCACAACAAACTGGAATTCTTAAAGAGATGGGGATACCAGACCACCTTACCTGCCTCCTGAGAAATCTCTATGCATGTCAAGAAGCAACAGTTAGAACTGGACATGGAACAGCAGACTGGTTCTAAACTCGAAAGGGAATACTTCAAGGCTGTATATTGTCTGTCTCTTATACACATCTGGGTCAGCTTCNTTAAAGAGATGGGAATACCAGACCACCTTACCTGCCTCCTGAGAAATCTCTATGCATGTCAAGAAGCAATAGTTAGAACTGGACATGGAACAGCAGACTGGTTCTAAACTCGGAAAGAAGTATATCAAGGCTCTATACTGTCACCCTGCTTATTTAACTTATATGCAGAGTACATCATGCAAAATGCCAGTCTGGATGAAGCACAAGCTGGAATCAAGATTGTCAGGAGAATTATCCATAACCTCAGATATGCAGATGACACCACCCTTATGGCAGAAAGCGAGGAACTAAAAAGCCTCTTGATGAAAATGAAAGAAGAGAGTGAAAAAACTGGCTTAAAACTCAACATTCAGAAAACTGAGATCATGGCATCTGGTCCCATTACTTCATGACAAACAGATGGGGAAACAATGGAAACAGTGAGAGACTTTACTTTTGGGGGCTCCAAAATCACTGTGGAATGTGACTGCAGCCAAGAAATTAAAAGATGCTTGCTCCTCGGAAGCTTTGACCAACCTAGACAGCATATCAAAAAGCAGACATTACTTTGCCAACAAAGGTGCATCTAGTCAAAGCTGTGGTTTTTCCAGTAATCATGTATGGATGTGAGAGTTGGATCATATAAGAAAGCTGAGCAGTGAAAAATTGATGCTTTTGAACTGTAGTGTTGAAGACTCTCGAGAATCCCTTGGATTGCAAGGAGATTCAACCAGTCCATCCTAAAAATCAGTCCTGAATGTTCATTGAAATGACAGATGTTGAAGCTGAAGCTCCAATAGTTTGGCCACCTGATGCAAAGAACTGACTCATTGGAAAAGACCCTGATGCTAGGAAAATTGAAGGCAGGAGGAGGTGGGGACGACAGAGGATGAAATGATTGGATGGCATCACTGCTTCAATGAACATGAGTTTGAGCAAGTTCCAGGAGTTGGTAATGGACAGGGAAGCCTGGTGTGCTGCAGCCCATGGGGTCACAAAGAGTTGAACATGACTGAATGACTGAACTGATAAGGTCAAAATCTGGGGGGAAAAAGGATTAAGAAGTAATCAATTTAAAAAAGTGATTTGACAAATTTTTCCCAAGGAAATTAGCAAATGTAATTTTTTAAAATATTATATAATATTGTTAAGTGGCTTCCCTAGTGGCTCACCAGTTAAGAATTCCCCTGCCAAGCAGGAGACATGGGTTCAGTCCCTGAATTGGGAAGGTCCCCTGGAGAAGAAAATGGCAACCCACTGCAATACTCTTGCTTGGGAAATCCCATAGACAGAAGTGCCTGGTGGTTACCATCCATGGGATCACAAAGAGTCAGACATGACTTAGTGACTAAACAACACGTAATACTGTTGTTTACAAAATGAGACAGGCACTTCTATAAAGTACTCATAGTAACATGTTCACTGGTATGGTTCTTTTGCAAAGTAATTTGGGACTATGTATCAAAAGCCTCCAGCATTGGCCTAATAATTCCTTTTTTGACACATTCATTCTAAGAAAATAATTTTAAGCATAATGAAAAGACTTGACTCAAAGATATTCCTAAGAATATTACTTAAAGTTTTGCAACAATGGAAATACCGTAAATTTATCACATTCAGGAAAATGTATTTATAAACTATAGAATATATGTGTATATATTTGATGGAAAAACAGGAAAATTTTAAAATTGTATATGTAAGTAATTTGTAATAAGGATGAAAATGTTTATGTTCTAGTGACAAAACAATATATGCATTTGACCAGAGTTATATAAGAGAAACTATACATGTACACAAGAGATTGGAGAAAATTTTCAGATTGTCAGCTTTTAAATGCTGTGTGTATTGGGCTATTTCTTTTCTTGTTTATATAATTTTGGCTGAAAATGTGATGAATGCCAAAGTGGAAGCCTGGAAATTAAAGTCTTTCATTTACTACATAGAAGAAGTAGTCATATGAGTGGACCAGGCTGGAAAAGGGATAGACTGTAGTGACAAAACCCGAAAAGGATGGGAAATAAAATCAGGGTAATGCACATCTTTGGAGGCAGGAGGGGAACGTGAGCCTGTCAGGCTTGGAGTGGGATGAAGACAAGAAACGCAAGGTCTCCTGAAACTTTGGGTGGATGAATCTCAGGAAGAGAGCGCCACCCATCTGTGAAGGCAGGAGGGGAAGAGGCAAGGAATCTGATGAAAAGGCTGGCCTTCCAGCAGCCTCAGTTGAGTCCAGAAAATTAAGAGCTGAGCGGTTTGAAACTGGTAAAGTAGACTGTTGAAATGGTCAGGAAGAAGTGGAGGCCACACCTGCCTGCTCCCCAACGAAAAACCAAAATCAAACAGAAAAGGTAAATAGATATACAGGGGGCATAGCAGTGGGCTGCCTTCTCCCTCTGCACTGGCAGTGGTGGTGGGCTCACGACTGTCCAAGTG
The DNA here is from genome assembly GCA_006410615.1 of Neotragus moschatus. Taxonomy (NCBI): domain Eukaryota; kingdom Metazoa; phylum Chordata; class Mammalia; order Artiodactyla; family Bovidae; genus Neotragus; species Neotragus moschatus. Next base: position 553,972 of record SJYA01002606.1, on the reverse strand, counting down.
GAATGTACACATTAGGAGGTTAACACTGGGACTCAATGCAGGAAAGCAGACTGGGTGCTTCTTCTCAGCCCTCTGATGCCTTTCCTGTGGTCAGAGCAGAGCATCTCAGAGCACGCTGCTACCTCTGTGCCTCTCACGCTCTTGGGGAGGGGGTCCTTGAGCTGTTCCAGGGGGTCCAGGGTCAGTGCCTCAGACAATGCACTGTTGCTCTAGATGGGCTGACGGAGGAGGACTGATAGAAACCATTTTGCTCAGTAAAGCCTTGAGCCAAATCTCCCCTATTTACAGTGGAGGAGAAGGAGATTATTAGTTGAAAAATAAATAAGATAGTTGTCACTATTCCAAATTCTAAGCTAAAAACTTTCCCAGAGTTTTCTCAGGGACAGTTTTCAGCTGAGTGTACGAGAAGAGTAGCCTCATCAAGACCTCATACGTAGACTGAAAATCATTCATCTCCCAAGTTCTCAATGGAACTTAGCTGGTGGAGGCAGGTTGCATGGTTGTGGACCACCCCTCCATTCTGGGCTTTTCAAATGCATGCTGTTGACCTGTGGAAGTCAAAGCAAACTCTTTGTCTGCTGTGTCTGATCTCCACTGTAATCCTTGTCTGTTTACCGTAGGTGCCTACCCTCGGCTCTCACTGAGCTTTCGGTTGAAGAGAAACATTGGATACTTCATTCTCCAGACCTACATGCCCTCTATCCTAATTACGATTCTCTCATGGGTGTCCTTCTGGATCAATTACGATGCGTCTGCGGCCAGAGTTGCCCTTGGTATGTGCTGTTTCTAAATGATACCTACACTGTGAAGTCCCCATATCATTAGCAATATGAAGGGAGTTCAAAGACAATAGTTCAACCACAGTTTTGGCATCATGACACCAGTCTTGCCCATATAGTCACTTTTTATCTTGAAATACTAATTTCATGCATGATTCCCTTGATGTGTTAATTTAATTATAAGGCTCAAATGTGAATTTTCATGCCCATGAAAGGGAAAATATGCTTGCCAGATATTTGCATAATAAAGCTGTTTTTGACACTAATTTTAAAGCAAGGATGAACATCTCCTATTCAAAATCAGTCTATGGCCCAGAAAGGAGACTTGATTAATTGCACATTCTTTTTTAAGTCAGAAAAATAGCCAAATGTTATACCATATCATTGGAATTACACAAATTAATGAGTATTAAAATGTGATACTAAATTCTGAGTTGTTCTCAAGAGCTCTAGTGATCTCTTCTGGCCACTGGTCTCTTGACAACTGGATTATTAGCTGATATACAGTATATATTATGTGTTCCAGTACGATTTCTAATATTTTTTATTATTAAGGGAAGGCTTATATTTTCAGAAACATTATTTTCCATTGAACTAGTTATTATGGAACTACATGGACCAAGTATTCATTTAAATACATTTTAGGTAAGAACAAAATTGAAGAGCAATTGTCCAGTGTATCCCTTATATGGGTAGGGTTGAGTCTAATTCCTGGGAGTGAAGTAATTAGTAATACCTTTCAAAATTAATAGGAAAGAATTAAAACAATTCTGCTTGTAAGCCTGCAGAAAAGCATAAGTATTCAGGGATCTAGTTGTCCCTCTTTCTTACTTTTTCTTTTTACTGTTTCCAAGAAATTTAAGTTGCTTAGCACCTTGCTTCCAAGAGAATGTGTGTACATGTGCATAAGTGGATATCTGGCTTAGACTCACAGACAAGCGACTCATTGATTTAAGATTAGATTTTTTTTCTCATGAAATAACATGTAACAGCAGCTGAAGAAACTTAGGTAACTAGTTCTAAAGTGTTAGGTGAGTGTAAAGACACTTAGAGAAGAATGAAGTATCAACAAATTAAAAGTTTTCTAGTAACTGTTAATCTATTTCTGATGGGTTTGGTATGGATTACCTGGGGGCTCAGCAGTAAAGCATCAGCCTACAATGCAGGAAATGCAGGTTCAGTCCCCGGCTTGGGAAGATCCCCTGGAGAAGGGAATGTCTATCCACTCCAATATGCTTGCCGAGAAAAACCCCATGGACAGAGTAGCCTGGCAGGCTACGGTCCGTGGGGTCACAAGGACTGAGACACAACTGAGCATGTGCACGGACATTGGTAAGGGGGAAATCTCTTGAAAATATCTTCAGGATTTTTATTGCTTGCAGAGGTTACCCTGTAACATCAATCTTTTCTGTGAAAGGCAAAGTCACTCCGTCGTGTCCTTTCTGTAGCTTTTGCCTTTTTCATTAATGTTACTAGATTGCTCTTCGTCAAGCTAATTTCTCTTATCACCTGAAGAATTTACAGCTAAAGTGAATTTGTAGGGGCAGATCCAAATTTGGGGAGCTGTTAGCTTATTAAACTTCAGAAGCTCTCTTTATGAAAAAGAATATAAAATATACAAATACAGAATTCCCAGAACCCCTCCCAAGGCTGTAGGAAGCCTGTGCTAGAGATCAGAAGCTACGGCTTCCTGAGCTTCCAGGGAATCTGCCTCAGAAAATCTGTCATTTTTTGAGAAAATCAGAGAGATATGAGTACCAAAGAACCAGAAGTATCAGACATCATCAGGAGTGAGGTGTGCTGAGAATGCAGATTCCTCAATTTTCTATATGTTTGTATGTTAGTTGTTGTAATTGTGTCCAATTCTTTGTGACCCCCTGGACTGTAGCCCTCCAGGGTCTTCTGTCCATGAGATTCTCCAGACAAGAATACTGGAATAGGTTGCCATGTTCTAATCCAGAGGATCTTCCCTACCCAGGGATCGAACCTGAGTCTCTTACATCTCCTGCGTTGGCAGACGGGTTCTTTACCACTAGCGTCACCTGGGAAGCCCTCTCAGTTTTCCAGATGATACAGATTCTAGAGCTCCTAAATGGTAAATATCATCGTCCACAACGTTAAATAAATAGTCTACCTGGAGTGGGTTAGAGTGGACATAGCCTCATTACAGTGTATGAAAGTAGACTCCACTTTTTCTTGACAACCGGCATTGTTGCTATAAACCTCAGTCATGCTTCTGTGGGTTTGGGGGACAGAGGAGTGGTCTGCCCAGACTTGCTAAGGTGTTACCACTGGAGATGTGCTGGGTCCTGGTGAATAGCAGAAGTCCGGGAGCCAGGTATGAAAGGCAGAATTGAAGGCATTTGTTAGTGTCAGGTGGACCTGAGTTTAGAGATCCCGAAGGCAACTGTGGTCTCCAGGCTTCAGTGTCTGGCCCAGTAGACATCTGGCAGGTCCAGAGCATGGGACTCCTTCTGTCCCATGGGCTCTCCTTCTGTCCCAGCTCCTGCATGAGACACAGCCTCTGAGCCTGGATCCGCAGGACGTGGACAGTGACAGCACAGCAACTCCATTTGGCTAAGGAAAAGTCTATCATCAGCTTATGAACTCTGAATAACACCAAGAACAGTAACCATGCTGCAACTTACCAAATACTCGGGTGCCAAGTTCTGTGCAAGCCCGTGAAAATGGTTACCTGACCCATGATACAGAAGATACACAGCCCAATGGGCAGTGTTCCCATTTTACAAAGAAGGGCATGAAGTACAGAAAAGCTATACAACTGGTCATATAATATTGAGTGTCCCAAGAAAGATTTTAAACCAGTTGGTCTGACTCCAAAGCTCTTAACCACTACAGGTGATTTCTACGGTGTCAATAGACAGTGTACAGAAGAGTTCTTTGGCCTATTACATTGTAAAAATAATGGATGTTTTTAAAAGCTCAGCAAGAGTTATTTTTAATCATTCTTATTGAGGGATCTCTCAAAACCTTGAAGATGCTAATGTGTTCAGTGCCTCTTAGAGAGGATAGGACCATGGTTTGGGGGCTTTTATTGGGGAACAACACAACCCCACCCCCTCCACATGTCCTGTCATATACTCCATCCTTAGAAATGCTCAGAGTGCTGTTTGCCTTCATCCTGAGTGGCTGCATGGTGGTGAGTGCTCCCTGCTTCTAGATGAGGTGCATGTCTGTGTGCAGCGATGCTCAGTGAAGACCTTGACACACCCCTCTGGCTCAGGGCACTATTGAGTCTGGAATCGTCAGGGACTGTCTCTCTACTTGAAGGAAACTGCTGAGTCTTCACCCACCTGTGCTGCGCAGATGTTCTTGTGCTTTCGGATCTTATGCCTCTGCTGCTGAGTGCTGACACCCACATAGATTAAACTGTTAGTGCTAGAAGCCACCAGACTACGAAGTTGGGAGTTGTAGTTACATGGTCTTCCTCAAAACTATTGGTCTTTCTGGAAGTTGGAAAATTTATATTGAAATAATTTAGGCCACATGATTTGGGTCACAAAGGAGAAAAATGACATATCTTTAGATCAAACAATATAAATTACATTTTTATTTCATAATCATCTTTATAAACAGAGTTTTCAAATATATTAACATACTGTTAATGAGAAATAGCTTGAGACTAATAATTAACAAGACTTAACATCTTGGTAAATGTATGAAGAACAGAAAAAGCACCACTCAGCCATCTCCCATTCTGCCATTGGACAGAATTCACTTAGAGAGTTTAAGTTCAGGGTGAGGCTGCCAGGAATTGGATCTCACACCAAGAAACTGGAGGCTACCACAAAATATATTTTTCTGTGATGCTGATAATGATAACATTTGCTGTTGTGAATGTTAACAATACCAGTTACTGGTCGTCTATCACCATGGCGTTTACATTTCACAGCAGCTTTAGACAACAGTTGTGGACCCATCAAGCTCACTCAAGTCCTACCGCTGGGACATGGTAGAGCTGGGCTGATAGCCCAGGACCACGTGGTTCTACTACTCAGGCTGTGAACCACTGTTTCTACCACTGTCCACAGTTATCTTGATGGGAAGAAAAACAGTACAAGGAATTAGAGACTGAGTAGCCTTTCAGCCTAAGAGGTCATGTGAGCCCAAAGTGGAAAGCCAAGGAGCACTCACCACGAAACCTTACTCTCGATGGTCCTGGAGCCAGAGTGGAGGGCCTGAGGCTAGCATCCTGTCCTCTTTCAGCTTTGCCAGGCTGAGTGCTCTTGACGTGTGCTGGCCCTCCCTGTGCTCTGTTCCTGTAGTCCATTTTCTAGGGATATCTGCTGAGGCCTGTGTTGATACATATCCACTCAGAGCAGTCATCTGGAGAGCCAAAGCAGTGACTAAAGCAGAGCACTTTCCAAAGTCCATTTGGAAGGAAAAAGTAAGTTATGGCAGCAGCATTACAAAATTTTGGATAATAGTGAGAACACCTGATTTTGTAGCATCTACATGGGGTTTTGCACTTCTTTGTAAATGGTAATTATACCATTGCCATTTTCAAATTTTAAAAGTCCCCAGGTGCACATGAATTTTATGTCAGAGAAGTCTTAAAATACTCTGACATCTTTGATTTCCACACATTCATTGACAGACCTGGTTTGAAGTCAGACGTGAAAATAGATCCTCTGCTCCTTTGTTCCCTCGTCTCCTCCTACGGGCAGCTCAGCACATGTGGACAGAAGTCTGGGCTCACGTCTCCAGGAGGTCCCGAGCAAGGGGAGCCTTGGGCTCTGGTGCTCCTCCAAGGATGGGGTGGGAATCTGGAGGGCGTCAGATTAAGATACTTAACTCCGGAAGTTGAGTGGAGCTCCAGGGGGTTCAGAGAAGAGGTCTAGTGAGCCCATATGTCCGGCCTTTCAGGCTTACCCAACCTGCCGGCCTGGGGAACATCACTGGTTTTCTGGGTGACTGCAGCTGCAGAACCATGGCTGAAGTTCTCACCTGGAAGGTTTCCTTCTTGACAGGAGTCCTCACATAGCCACGACCCTCTTTTGGGTCCCAGAAGACACAGGAGTAGTCACATGCTGTAGCATCAGTCTCGTGGATAGAAAAGAGCTGGCTCTTTGGAACTGCCTTGCTTTTTTGAGACTTCTTAATATTTCATAAGTTACTATCCCAGAGAGAGCAAGTCAGCAGCAGTAACAGCTGCCACTGAGAAGTGAGTGGTGCAGTTCCTTCCCTCTTATGTGGCTTCACTCAGCTCAGTGAACTCTGGTCTTATCAGGGGCCACCGAATCTCCTGCCCTCTATGGCTTCAGATCATCCTGTATGGAATCTTTGTACACCAAGAACATGCCCATTGCTATGGGAGAATTACAAAATATGGTCCTTACCTGCTTTTCGAGACTAAACATAGCTCCCTGAGGGGGAAAATGACATTATTCACCTAACATTATTCATACTAACTAAAGAATTCAAAACAATGACATTTAAAAAAAGAGTGATCAGATCACTTGCCCCAGAGCATGGGAAGATGCTATACTTTGAATAAAATCATCAGCCTTTGCCTGAAACCACCATGTCCTGAGGCAGCTTTGTAACCTTGTTCTTTGCTGAGGGGGGAAGTTGCTCTGTGAAGTAATCTGTTCTCCAGAACTTCACTCAAACATTCCCTGTCTTTGCACTCAGGGCTGGATCCTATCCTTAGTAGCTTTAAGTCATTGCCCCCTTCCCCTTGTGCAGAAAGAAATGGCAACCCACTCCAGTATTCTTGCCTGGAGAATCCCATGGATGGAGGAGCGTAGCAAGCTACTGTCCATGGGGTCACAAAGAGTTGGACATGACTGAGCAACTTCACTTTCACTTCCTTACCCTTGCTCTAAGGCCTTATGGTAAGAATCGTTTTCTTCACTAGTGGCCACAAATAACCGTCTTAGATTCTCTACAGATTCATTCTTCTTCCTGGAAGCTTCTCATCCGGACACTTAGTGTTTTCTGATAAATTCTGGGTTTGTTTTCATTTCTTCCAGCTTTCATGCAGGGCAACCTGTGGTTTGCCCCCACACCTCTCCATCCACCTGTGGGTCAGATGGCATGGGAGGTGCCTCCCTAGTAGGGTGGGGGAAGGTGTCAGCTCCCTAGCCTGAGGAGTGACCTGCTGCCCAAACCATGTTTTGTATTTTTTTGCATTTAGATCACCCAATAGTTTTCAATTGCTTGTTTCCAACTACTTCAAGCTGTTTGAGAAAGTAAAGCAGGAACGTGAGGAGTGAGGAGCTAAGCAGCGGACCAGCAGCCTCTCACGCTCCCGTTTCTCTTTCAGGGATCACCACCGTGCTGACCATGACAACCATCAACACGCACCTTCGGGAGACGTTGCCCAAGATCCCCTACGTCAAAGCCATTGACATGTACCTCATGGGCTGCTTTGTCTTTGTGTTTCTGGCCCTACTGGAGTATGCCTTTGTCAACTACATTTTCTTTGGAAGAGGCCCTCAAAGGCAGAAGAAACTTGCAGAAAAGAACGCCAAGGCGAAGAATGACCGCTCCAAGGGTGACAGCAACCGGGTAGGCCACCCCGCCCCACCCCATCCCCCACAGCCTCTGCCTTTCCCAGACTCCCTGCCCTGCAGCATCATGACCTTTGAGTAGGAGTGATGTGGGCTTGTTGACCGTAGCTTAAAATGTGGCCTCTGCAAGTCACTGAGTTTTATTGAAAAGCAAAGTTGGTGCAAAAGTTGGAGAAGCCAAAAACGTACCAGTTTAATACGAAAAGAAAATGAAAGATATCAGAATGAATGAAATTCTGGCATGTGAGGCCCAAACTTGACAGGCAAAAACATTTTGCAGAATGTTGCAATTTTCCTTCAGTGGTCAAATTACAGATGTGAGCCAGTATGGCACTGTTCTTCACATGGCATGGACAGCCCTCTCTCTCATATGCCCTGGTTCAAGGTCTCTAGTGAGGGCAGGACCTGTGTGCTGTCCCAGGGCTCTATCCTGGCCAGGCCCTGCTGGCTGTGTTCTGCAAAATGCCAGGCAGGTACCCATGGGCAACAGTGGCCAAGCTGGGAGCTGCTCTAGACCCATGGGCTCTGAACCCAGAAGTTCAGTTCAGTCGCTCAGTAATGTCCAACTCTTTGTGACCCCATGGACTGCGGCATGACAGACTTCTTGTCCATCACTAACACCCAGAGCTTGCTAAAACTCATGTCCATTGAGTCAGTGATGCCATCCACCATCTCACCCTGTATCATCTTCTTCTCCACCTGCCTTCAATCCCTCCCAGCATCAGGGTCTTTTCCAGTGAGTCAGTTCGTCGCATCAGGTGGCCAAAGTATTGGAGTTTCAGCTTCAGCATCAGTCCTTCTAATGAATATTCAGGACTGATTTCCATTAGGATAGACTGGTTGGATCTCCTTGCAGTCCAAGGGATTTACAAGAGTCTTCTCCAACACCACAATTCAAAAGCATCAACTCTTTGGTGCTCAGTCTTCCTTATAGTCCAACTCTCACATCCATAGATGACTACTGGAAAAAACATAGCTTTGACTAGATGGACTTTTGTCAGCAAAGTAATGTCTCTGCTTTTTAATATTCTGTCTAGGTTGGTCATAGCATTTCTTACAAGGAACAAGCATCTTTTAATGTCATGGCTGCAGTCACAATCCACAGTGACTTAGGAGCCCCCCAAAATAAAATCTCTGTTTCCATTGTTTCCCCGTCTATTTGCCATGAAGTGATGGGACCAGATGCCATGATCTTGGTTTTCTGAATGTTAAGTTTTAAGCCAGCTTTTTCACTCTTCACTCTCACTTTCATCATAAGGCTCTTTAGTTCTTTGCTTTCTGCCATATAAGGGTGGTATCATCTTCGTATCTAAGGTTATTGATATTTCTCCCAGCAGTCTTGATTCCAGCTTGTGCTTCCTCCATACCAGCATTTCTCATGATGTACTCTGCGTATAAGTTAAATAAGCAGGGTGACAATATCAAGCCTTGACATACTCTTTTCCCAATTTTGAATCAGTCTGTTGTTCCATGTACAGTTCTAACTGTTGCTTCTTGACCTGCCTACAGATTTCTCAGGAGGCAGGTAAGGTGGTCTGGTAGTCCCTTCTCTTGAAGAATTTTCCACAGTTTGTTGTGATCCACATAGCAAAGGCTTTAGCGTAGTCAATAAAGCAGAAATAGATGGTTTTCTGGAACTGTCTTGCTTTTTCAATGATCCAGCGGATGTTGGCATTTTGAGTTCTGGTTCCTCTGCCTTTTCTAAGTCCAGCTTGAACATCTGGAAGTTGTGTTGCTGAAGGCTAGCTTGGAGAATTTTGAACAGTACTTTACTAGCTTGTGAGAGGAGTGCATTTGTGCAGTAGTTTGAGCATTCTTTGGCATTGCCTTTCTTTGGGATTGGGATGAAAACTGACATTTTCCAGTCCTGTGGCTACTGCTGAGTTTTTCAAATTTGCCGGCATGTTGAGTGTAGCACTTTCACAGCATTATCTTTTAGGATTTGAAACAGCTCAACTGGAATTCCATCACTTCCACTAGCTTTGTTCCTAGTGATGCTTCTTCCTAAGGCCCACTTGACTTTGCATTCCATGATGTCTGGCTCTAGGTGAGTGATCACACCATCGTGATTATCTGGGTCGTGAGGATCTTTTTTGTATAGCTCTTCTATGTATTCTTGGCACCTCTTCTTAATATCTTCTGCTTCTGTTATGTCCATACCATTTCTCTTCTTTATTGTGCCCATATTTGCATGAAATGTTCCCTTGGTATCTTTAATTTTCATGAAGAGATCTGTAGCCTTTCCCATTCTGACGTTTTCCTCTATTTCTTTGCATTGATCACTGAGGAAGGCTTTCTTATCTCTCCTTGCTATTCTTTGGAACTCTGCTTTCAAATGGGTGTATTTTTCCTTTTCTTCTTTGCCTTTCACTTCATTTCTTTTCTCAGCTATTTGTAAGGCCTCCTCAGACAACCATTTTGCCTTTTTGCATTTCTTTTTCTTGGGACTTGTCTTGATCACTGCCTCCTGTACAGTGTCACAAACCTTAATCGATAGTTCTTTAGGCACTGTCTATCAGATCTAATCCTTGAATCTGTTTGTCACTTCCACTGTGTGATTGTAAGACACATGGTGTAGGTCACACCTGGATGGTCTAGTGGTCTGAACCCAGAAAGAAGGCACCAAGCAGTTTCTTCCGCAAGCTGCCTCATCTCATTCTTATATATTTCCAATTACAAACTTTGCAATTAGACGTCATTTCCATTTATTTTATTAATAAAAACCATATGCCATTGCAGTTATAGACACTATTTTAGTGTAAGCACACTGTTGTCTCTCTATAAAATTTTGTCTTTATCTTTTACCCGTTGCATCACTTCAAGTCTTCAAAACTGTACCTCCACTGATGGACATACTGAGCTCGTTCCTATATTTCTTTACTTTTAAATGCTTCTAACTAAATTCACTTATTCTCATGCTCATGAGGTCTCCTTGTTCTTTCTGATGGTCTTAGTGCGTCACTGACCCAAACCTCTCACAGGGGTGTGGCAGCTCCCTGGAGGACTGCAGTGCCCACGGCCTTCCAGTCGTCAGAATAGGTCCCTGGGTGTTCATGAGTGGGTGAAGGCAGTTAAATGACTGTAAATGGCTCCTGTCCTTTCAGTGGCACATACAGTTGGTGAGAGAAACCAGGATTTGTGAATAAAATCAGGCTTTCACAGGCAACATGACTGAATTTCTTACTGGAATGTACACTAAGCACCATGCTGGTGTGTTTCTAAATTAGTCCACATCCTACCAGGCATACACCGTGTGCTCCGGTCACACTGTTTCCAAGGAAACAAGAATTCATCGCTTTATTATTGTTTCCATTACACAGACACACAGACACATACAATGCTGTTTTTCCAAATCCCTTCATAATTTAAACAGGCTTAGATTTCTTCTAAGTGGTGCTCTTTAGAAAGGTTAGATTGTTGTGCTACAGAAATATCTTTTTGAGTGAAGCTTAAATTTTAGAACAGAAACAAAACCCTCGAAATCTCTAAATCCACAGTCAAAATTAAGCAGGATGTAGAACTAATATATTATAAATCAGATGCAAAAGAAAATTCATGACCATTTTTATTGTTTCCCTGAAAATTTGTTTCACTTTCTCAGCAGTTTTCTTAAAGCCTTTATATGTTCATATTTTTAAAAATCTGTAATTATAGATATCAGTTCTTACAGTTTAAGTCAGCATACAAATGCATGTTTTAAATGCATATTTGGTGCTGTTAAAGGTAAACATTAAAAATTTTGCTGACTAGATGGCCAGCTTGAAAAGATGCTCAATACTGCTAATTATTAGAGAAATACAAATAAAAAATACAATGAGGTATCACCTTATACCAGTCAGGATGGCCATCATAAAAAAAAAAAAATCTACAAACAGTAAATGCTGGAGAGGGTGTGAAGAAAAGGGAACCGTCCTACACTATTGGCGGGAATGTAAATTGGTACAGCCCCTGTGGCAAACAGTATAAAGGTTCCTTAAGAAACCAAAAATAGAGTTGCCATATGATCCTGCAATCCCACACCTGGGCATACATCCAGAATAGATGAAAACTCTAATTTGAAAAGATACATGCACCCAAGTGTTCATAGCAGCACTATTCACAATAGCCAAGACATGGAAACAACCCAAGTGCCCATTAACAGATTAATGGGTAAAGATGTGGTACATATATACAGTGCAGTATTCCTCAGCCATACAAATGAATGGAATAATACCATTTGCAGCAAAATGGATCCACCCAGAGAGTGTTACACTAAGTGAGGTCAATCAGACAGAGACAAACATCATGGGATACCGCTTATATGTGGAATCTTTTTAAAAAAATGATAAAATTATCATTTCTAGAAATAAACTCAAACACATAGAAAATAAACTTATTGGTCCCAAAGGGGAAAGGGAGGGGAGGGATAAACTGGGAATTTGGGATTAACATACATACACTAATATATATATATTAATATATATTTATTTATATTTAATATATAATTATATATTATATATAATATTTAATATATAATTATATATAAATAATAGATAAACAACCAGGACCCTATATAGCACAGGGAACTACATTCAATATCTTATAATAACATGTAATAGAAAAGAGTGTATGTATTGAATATGTGTGTGTGTGTGTGTAAAGAGTGACAGAGAACTTAATCGCTTTGTTATATATCTGAAAAATTATAAATCAACTCTACTTCATTTTAAAATGTTGCTGACCACACCTAAGAATTTAGTGATAATTTTAAAGTAGAAATACATCTCCCAAAATTTCATATCACATGATCTGGATGAATGAAAAGAAAGTGAGTAAAGAATCACAGATTTCATGCAAAACAGAAATGGATCTATGCACAGGCCAACAGATTCAAGAGTCCTTTCTCACTGTAATGATTCGTTCGCTCATTCATTTTCAGTGATATCTCTTGGGGTTATTTATCGGTCTGACCAGCAGTGTCCTCAGATGGCACTTCGGTCATACCTGGGAACCAAGCGGCTCAGGGGCTGCAACTGTCCTTGGACTGATAGACCCTGGGTGACAGAAAGGACATGCACTGTCATCGTCTTTCCTTGTGTCCTGTAAGAGATCTCAGAGCAGTGTCTTCGGGGCCCTGCAGGCCACCAACTTGACCATGATGCTATTGAACTTAATGTCAGACCATGAGTGTAGATTTCCCTTCTGTTAACTTAGTGGCGGTGTTCACATAGTCACTTAGTTTCTCCTGAGACCAGTGGTGCAATAAAAATTCTGACCTTAATTTATTTGTGCTTCTGTTTGCTGCTGGTTTGTTTCTATAACCAAGAACCAACCATCTTCAGTTGTAATGCATGTGTTAATAGTTACAAGCCTTGTGATATTTTTCAAGTTGATCAAATGCTCTTTGATTTCACAAAGTGGCAGAAAGTCTTGCCAAGGAATCAGAGCTTCAGGCTTGACACCATTCCTCTTACTAAAGAGTAACATTTTATGCCTCACATGACAAATAGTTCCTCATTTTCCTAAAACTAGAGTATTTTACTTGTTTTGAAGCTTTAAGTAGAGAATAAGATATTAACAGTGTGCCAATCTGATGACAGATTCTTGGAAGCAACTGAAAATCCCTGTAGGATACATTCCACAGGAGATGTTTTTCATCTCTGAATGTTTCTGGGTTGTAGAGCAGGAAGAAAAAACTACACTGAAATCTAATTATAGTAGATATGAGACAAATTTTCAAAATAAGTGGTATTCATGAAATGCTTTAGAAATTATGAGTCATCACTATCATTCTATACAGAACATTTTCACAATCCCATCTGTTTTAAGATTTAAATTCTAAATGATAGGAAAAGATTAGCATCTTTTCTGGAAATATTTGTTTAAAATGTTTGGTTTCTGAGATTCAACGAATTTTAGTAACCTTTTAATTCTTGCATAAAAAAAATACCTTCTAGTAGTTTTGATATAAATTTTCTACACACTGGTTCATGTTTAAATGAAATCTGTGCAAAGGTAAAACTATGTCAAAAACAGCCAAATTAATTTACTCTGAGGTCTTATTAATTCCATATCTAATATATATATATATATATTCAAGTTCCTTTCAACATAATGAAACAATAATGTAGCTGTTCACTCACTCTGAAATGGAGTGATGCAGTTATTATAAGGTCTCCCACGGCTTCAAGGCAGCCACAGGTATCAGAGCACCCAGGCACCCCAACTTTGTAAACATTGATGACCTTGAGTTCAGCTTCTCTCAAGGTGGGTTTCCTTCACTGGAATCCAAGGGTGCAGACTTAGACGCACCTTTCTGAAGATCTTTCCCAAATGCACAAAACTGGCCAAAGGGAGGAGGGAAAACAGAATATTGCTTCATACAGATTTGTCCTTAAGTCTTGAGAAATCAACTTAACATCCAGTTGACCTTACTTTTTGTGTTTTTTCACTCTCCCTTTGGGCTTCCTGGAATCACCATATATCTTCTTATCTCTCTGCCTTTCTGTTATCCCAGAATCCCTCTTCTTCACCCACATCTTACCCTCCTTCAAGACTTAAGCCAGATGCTCTTCTCTGTGAGTTATCCTGAGTTTGTCTACCGTTTTTTCCCATCATGCCTCTGTCACTCTCCGCTCCATGCAGGTGGTCTTGTCCCTGCTCTTCCAACCTCCAGGGCATATGCTCTATGCTCAGGAGATGGCAGGCCACATTTCACTGGGCCTTCTGACTTAGATGCCATCCCATTCATTGCTTCTACCAAAGTTTGTGCCAGAACTGGATGTCGTAAGTGCTGAGGAATGTGTGTCCATAAATGAGTGATATTTGTCATCAGTTTGGTGCCACTGAATCCACGTGTTTTCTCACTCTCCTAGAGTCAGAGGAGGGGAGAACCGTTCATAAGCATACCTGTTTTTAAAAAATTTAAACTACATTAAAAAAATTTTTTTATTGAAGTATAGCTGATTTACAGTATTGTATAAGTTTTAGACATGCAGTATAGTGATCCAGCTTTACATACATGTATATATATTTTTTTCCAAGTTCTTTTCCTTAATAGGTTATTACTTCACACTACTGTGTATAAAATAGATGTGTGTTCAGTCACTCAGGTATGTCCAACTCTTTGCGACCCTGTAGCCCACCAGGCTCCTTCGTCCATGGGATTCTCCAGGCAAGAATATGGAGTGGGCTGCCATGTCCTCCTCCAATAAAACAGATAAACATATTTTTAAAGCCAGGTGAAAATCTGAGTCATTAGAATGACCAAAGTCCATCCTGATAAATGTATCACAAAATACTTTCTTTGTTAAGAAAAGACTTTTCTTTAATTGGTATTTTGTTCTACAAAAGCATCATAATCCCTAAATTTTGATAAAAGGAGCTTTGCATATGGCATTATTAGTAACTAGAAAGAAATGGCATTGTGGGCATTATTTTAAAATGTGCTTTAAGGGTAATAAATATGCAGTGTCTTCTAAAGTGCATTTGCTGATTATTTGAAGCCCTTCTCCTTGAGGCGAGGACCTCTTACTCCTCTGTGCCTCTGGATAAAGCCCAGTTCATCTGACACATCACACTCACCTCTGTGTTGCCTTAAGAGCCAACTGCCCACAGCTTCTGAAGCAGGTCCAGATCACCCCCTTCTCAGAGAGGGTGACGGCTTCTAGTGGCCCCAGCACACCCGCAGCTCCTGGGTGGTCTCTGTGGAGGACGTGCTATTGCCCAGTCCCTTGCTGGCCTTTCCTTTGCTGTCTCCTCCTGTTTCAGCCACATTTTTATTTACCTGCCAGGCTGCTCCTTCCCACATGACTGAGCTTCAAACCACCAGACACTTCATTGATCCCCAAAATGGGAAGATTGACTTTTTTGTTATAAGGATTTTACTGACAATCATTACAGGAGAAATGATGAAAAGAACAGATATGGAACACAGGTTCTTACACAGATCTGTTATTCCCAGTACTTTTGAGGTTCAAGCCCCATTAGAATTTTTCCCTCCACTGAATTAAAAAAAAAAAAAAAAACAGAACTATTACTTTTCTTTCACTCTGTTCCTTCCCCAGGAACGGGTCTTCATAAAAAGCCTTCTCCCTATTGTGCATGGTATTATCTTGGACTCTTTGTGTCTCCCAGCATCCCCAAACTGACTGCTTCCACTTCCAGGGGACAGTAGACACTGAGATATTGAACCCAACCAGGCTAATGTGGGCCGGCTGCTGTACCCTGAGTCCACGATGTGATTNCCCAGGAACGGGTCTTCATAAAAAGCCTTCTCCCTATTGTGCATGGTATTATCTTGGACTCTTTGTGTCTCCCAGCATCCCCAAACTGACTGCTTCCACTTCCAGGGGACAGTAGACACTGAGATATTGAACCCAACCAGGCTAATGTGGGCCGGCTGCTGTACCCCGAGTCCACGATGTGATTGTTTCTCCAGGCAGCTTAGGAAGGGCCAGGTGGGAGCAGGGTGATGAGTAACTCCTCCACTCCTTTCCCACCTTCTTGACTGCAGAGATGCAGAAGTTACCAGGCGGTGGTGAGACATCGCTGAGCATTCAGCGTCACCTAGAGGACATATAGGAATGGGTTGCCGTAGCTGGCGGGGAGCAGTTCCTACCTGCTGACGTTTCTCTCCCAGACTGCCCTCAAAAAACAGGCCAGTGCAGTGCACACCAGCTAGGGCCTGTCTCTTCGCTTTCTCCTTTCAAATCCATCTTCTATTCTTTATTCTGCAGCTTCAGTTGGGTTTCAGAAACACATCACTTTTCCACCTGGAAACCACTTTTATTTCTCATTACCTAAAGGGGAAAGGGGAAATTCTAATAGCTTGACTTTCATCTGCTTCCCGTTTATCACCAGGTGTTCTTTCTTGTAATGATAAGGTGATGAGCAGATGAGGATGACAGGGATGAGAACGGCAGTCACCTCTTCTGTCTGCCCTGAGTGTGAGCATCCATTCTCTCCAGGACTTCAGTCCTACTCAACCAGTTTGCCCTTCTCAAAACATTTCAGCCACTCTTCAAGGCTGTGCCTTGGTGTTTCTCTGGCTCTTTGCCTGAGAAATTTGTACTCATTCTTTAAGGCCCCGTTCAAATTCATCTCCCCTCTGAAATCTTCCCTCTTCTCTCTTGTACTAGTTTTGATTGTTGCCATAACGATTTACCACAAACATAACATAGAAAACAACACCCAAATATTGTCTCATAGTTGGTTTGGTCAGAAGTCTGAGTACAGTAGGGCTCAGCTCATTGGATACCGTGGTTCCTTGTGGTTGTAGGACTGAGATCGTCTTGCTGGCTGTAGGCCAGGGCCTGTCTTGGCTCTTTGAAGCTGCCCCCTTTCTTTCCAGGCCTTCCCTGTAGTTCTTTCAATCAAGGGCGAATCTGCTCTTTATGCTTCCAATTCCTCTGGCTTTCAACTTCTGCCACATCCTAGCTTTCTCTTCTTCAAGCTGGAGAAAATTATCTGCTTTTAAGGTCTCGTATGATTAGATTGGGCACACTTGGATAATTCAGGCTATATCCTCTCTGTTTGCAAAGTCCTTTTTGCATAATTTTTTCAAATGGCTGGGGAGAAAGGGGTGACAACCTAATGACTANAAAAAAAAAAAAAAAACAGAACTATTACTTTTCTTTCACTCTGTTCCTTCCCCAGGAACGGGTCTTCATAAAAAGCCTTCTCCCTATTGTGCATGGTATTATCTTGGACTCTTTGTGTCTCCCAGCATCCCCAAACTGACTGCTTCCACTTCCAGGGGACAGTAGACACTGAGATATTGAACCCAACCAGGCTAATGTGGGCCGGCTGCTGTACCCTGAGTCCACGATGTGATTGTTTCTCCAGGCAGCTTAGGAAGGGCCAGGTGGGAGCAGGGTGATGAGTAACTCCTCCACTCCTTTCCCACCTTCTTGACTGCAGAGATGCAGAAGTTACCAGGCGGTGGTGAGACATCGCTGAGCATTCAGCGTCACCTAGAGGACATATAGGAATGGGTTGCCGTAGCTGGCGGGGAGCAGTTCCTACCTGCTGACGTTTCTCTCCCAGACTGCCCTCAAAAAACAGGCCAGTGCAGTGCACACCAGCTAGGGCCTGTCTCTTCGCTTTCTCCTTTCAAATCCATCTTCTATTCTTTATTCTGCAGCTTCAGTTGGGTTTCAGAAACACATCACTTTTCCACCTGGAAACCACTTTTATTTCTCATTACCTAAAGGGGAAAGGGGAAATTCTTTTAATAGCTTGACTTTCATCTGCTTCCCGTTTATCACCAGGTGTTCTTTCTTGTAATGATAAGGTGATGAGCAGATGAGGATGACAGGGATGAGAACGGCAGTCACCTCTTCTGTCTGCCCTGAGTGTGAGCATCCACTCTCTCCAGGACTTCAGTCCTACTCAACCAGTTTGCCCTTTTCAAAACATTTCAGCCACTCTTCAAGGCTGTGCCTTGGTGTTTCTCTGGCTCTTTGCCTGAGAAATTTGTACTCATTCTTTAAGGCCCCGTTCAAATTCATCTCCCCTCTGAAATCTTCCCTCTTCTCTCCTGTACTAGTTTTGATTGTTGCCATAACAATTTACCACAAACATAACATAGAAAACAATACCCAAATATTGTCTCATAGTTGGTTTGGTCAGAAATCTGAGTACAGTAGGGCTCAGCTCATTGGATACCGTGGTTCCTTGTGGTTGTAGGACTGAGGTCGTCTCGCTGGCTGTAGGCCAGGGCCTGTCTTGGCTCTTTGAAGCTGCCCCCTTTCTTTCCAGGCCTTCCCTGTAGTTCTTTCAATCAAGGGCGAATCTGCTCTTTATGCTTCCAATTCCTCTGGCTTTCAACTTCTGCCACATCCTAGCTTTCTCTTCTTCAAGCTGGAGAAAATTATCTGCTTTTAAGGTCTCGTATGATTAGATTGGGCACACTTGGATAATTCAGGCTATATCCTCTCTGTTTGCAAAGTCCCTTTTGCATAATTTTTTCAAATGGCTGGGGAGAAAGGGGTGACAACCTAATGACTACATCTCTCCTTCGCCAAGCATAATTGGATGGTAGGGCTTCCCTGATAGCTCACTTAGTAAATTTACTAATCTGCCCACAGTGCAGGAGACCTGTGTTCATTCCCTATGTTGGAAAGATTCCCCTGGAGAAGGAAAAGGCTACCCACTCCAGTATTCTGGCTTGGAGAACTCCATGGATTTACTTATCATCTGGGGCTTCCCTGATAGCTCAGTTGGTAAAGAATCCACCTGCAATGCAGGAGACCCTGGTTCGATTCCTGGGTTGGGAATATCTGCTGGAGAAGGGATAGGCTACTCACTCCAGTATTCTTGGGCTTCCCATGTGGCTCACCTGGTAAAGAATCTGCCTGCAATGCGGGAGACCTGGGTTCAATCCTTAGGTCGGGAAGATGCGTGGGAGAAGAGAAAGGCTACCCCTTCCAGTATTCCGGCCTGGAGAATTCCATGGACTCTATAGTCCATGGGGTTGCAGAGAGTCTGACACGACTGAGTGACTTTCACTTTCACCCAAACCGTGATGGAGGTATCTCTGAGTCTTTTTTGGTGCCTCTGCGCCAGAGTCTGATGGCCACTGGGTGTTGATCGCCCTTCCTGCGTCTGGGTCACTTTGGGCTTTGGGGCCATCCTGCCTGTACTCCTGTACAAGCCCCTACTCTTCGTGTTGGGCTTCTTCTCTCCCCTCCTCACCTCCTGAACCTCTCCCTAAAGGCCTAGCCTCAGACATGATCCATGAAAGTTTTGCGGCAGACCCACAAATAAAATGGACCAGTGGTATCATCATGAAAGGTCTGAAGCTATATTTAGCGCAGAATAAAATGTTTTTTTAAAGTTTGGCTCCAGTGTGAGAAGGGACTTTAGCCTGTCTTAAATATAGCAGTTAAAAAGGATGTCTTCTGCCAGGACCAGGACTGAGTGAGGAGATCCATCAAAGTCGTCAGGAGTGTCCATTCATCACAGGACTCACTTGTATCCTCATGGTAATTTGGGAATTTTTGTTATCATCAAAAAAGGGGACAAATTGACTTCTAAAGAAGGAGAGTATAGTTTCTACCCAAGTGTATAGTTGTGGGAAAAGGTGATAATACTTAAGTTAACATCTTGAAAGACATTAGTACTTTAATTTTGTCTTCAATAAGACAAAATATCCATAATTTCCCATTGTATCCATAATGGGAAATTTCAGTTTGAAGTGGTCCTTTTTTATCTAATTTTTCTGCGAGACTTTTTAAATCAAGGAAATCAAGTTTCTAACTTGCAGTTAAGCCCACAAAATGACACTTTACACTAAAACAAAATGCTGAGTTTGCTAGATGTGCAGTTTCTCATAGTATATGTGACCTGATCGGATGACACAAGTCTGAGCTGGGTTTGCGTGTGGAAGTTAGGGTTATTGGCACGCTGCGCTAGCTATCTAAGCGTGTGTATTTCCTTCCAATCAGGTGGATGCTCACGGAAATATTCTGTTAACATCGCTGGAGGTTCACAACGAGATGAACGAGGTTGCAGGCGGCGTTGGTGATACCCGGAATTCAGCAAGATCCTTTGACAACTCAGGAATCCAGTACAGGAAACAGAGCATGCCTCGGGAAGGGCATGGGCGACACATGGACAGAAGCGTCCCGCACAAGAAGACCCATCTACGGAGGAGGTCTTCACAGCTCAAAATTAAAATCCCCGATCTAACCGATGTGAATGCCATAGACAGATGGTCCCGGATCGTGTTTCCATTCACCTTTTCTCTTTTCAACTTAGTTTACTGGCTGTACTATGTTAACTGAGTGACTGTACTTGATTTTTCAAAGACTTCATTTAACACTGAGTGAAATATTACTCTGCCTGTCAAGTTTTTATACCTGTACACACACACACAGACACACACACACGCAGATACACACATATATACATACGCAATTGTATATATATGTGAACTTTCTCAGCATATATATAAAATACACGTGTATATGAGGATGTATGTGTATATGTTTATACACACAGGTGTAAGTACCCATGTGTATGTCAGGCAAATACACATACATATATACATTTTGCAGCTATGGACAATTCAATCACAGGATGCATATTAAAGAAAGTCATAGTTTTTTTTCTTTTTTAATTGAAAGGGACAAGCATTGTCTAAATATTATGCCTTGAGAATGAGGGCGCGAAACACAATATCATCCCAAAATGTGTCTTTTATTATCATAAGTTAGATGTTTTAGTTTAAAAATCAGGAAGAAACTTATTCTTCAAAAACTCATTCAGTGGTATTGCCAGTTTAAAACGAGTCACACTTCACACCCACTCGTTCAGTTTATTAAGCAAAGGCTTTTTGGCTTTCTTGGTGATGGGTTTTGCTTTCGTGGGGCAGACTTTCTCTGTACTGGTTCCGTGGGTGCAGTGAGCCTCTGATGTGTGCGCACCTGTTTCTTAAGCATCGGCAGAGCCCACGCTGATGTCTGCATGTCCGTCTTTGAAAGCCCATCGGGGGTAGGTGGCATTTCATTGTAAGTGGTCTGCTGCGCAGTGTATTTCTTTGCTCACTTGGAGTAGATCCAGCTTACCCATCTTGTGGGACACAGTGGTACATTTTGGCAGCATTGAGTTGACATTTCAATCACTGAACACGTGCTCCACATCTCTTATGGATTGCTAGGCCTGGCATCTAATGGAAAGCTTAGACGTCTCAGGTTATTTGTTACTCTAAGGTAAAACCACCTAGGATGATTTTTCCCCCTTGTTTTTAAGTTATCACTCTTATAATATTGTATGTTAATAGCAAATATATTTGCATAATATGCATATATATGTATATTTACCAAGATTTTGTTTCTGCTTGCTATCATGGCAGCATGCAATGTCATATTTTCCTTTCTGTGATGTAACTACTTTCTGTTCTCTAGAATTAAGATTGAAGTGAAAACACTTCTCTTCAGTTTCAGAAACCAAGAAACATCCTCATGCTTTTATTTCTGTATCTGACATGTTTCACAAGCACATCCAACTACGCCTAGTGTAACTAGGATGCTGCAGGAACACGACCAGTCCACACCATGCATCACCCAGGGACCCATGACCGTTCTCTTGAGGCAAAGGAGAGCAGCCTGACAACAAACACAGTCACTTTTGGTTCCTTCCAACCCACAGCCTCATCAGTATTTGGACTTTTTAAAGCTCGTAGAAATAAGACAAGGTGCACCAGTTTCATAGATGCAACCTTAACTTACTATTTAGATGAGATCTTTCTAAAGAAAAAAAAAGAGATGATATATTTTTTGTAAACAATATTTCTATCACAGGCATCCATAAACTGAAATGACTACAGTTGTGCAAACAGATGTCACGGTGAAGTTAAGCATTTGGAGAAACAAAAAAGCAAACTATTCAGGAAAGAACTGCTAAATTGATACTTTATCCCAAAATGCCACATATGCCTCACCTTCTCTGTTCTATCCAAAACCAGTGACCAGAGCCTTGCCCGGTATTCGCAGAGCTGGCCTCAGTTTCCCCACAGACAGGGGCTCCATCCCCCCGTAGGCCATCCCCGGGAGCTGACCACTACTTGATTTTCTTTGGCGGCTGATGACCCTTAATCTGTCATGTCTGTAGCAGGTCGAACCCACCACAGAGTCTCACGCTAGAAGCAGTGACCAATTTTATACCCTTTCTTCCCTTTCATTCTTATCTTTTTCTTCAGTATCTTCTTCCAACCACTGCTCTCTGGTTTTACTTTTATCTGGAGACAAGTGTTCCCTTGTTCCTTGGCTTTTTTCTGTCAATTTTTTCTTGGATAATAAGGGGGGATCCTAAAAGTTAAACAGATTGGGAAAAACCTTGTAAGTGACCTTATCATTGTTAACATGTTAAAGAGAAAAAAAAAAAAAAAGGACATTGTGTAGACCTTATCCCTTTCAATACTTCAGGTATCTTTTTCTGTATCAGTGATTCAAGGAGTGAGGTCCACATGCAGAAGAGGGAACCTAAAATACGCATGAACATGGACAAAAGTGTCAGCGATTGACTTAAATGTCCAGTTTATATATTCAGAACTGTGACATTCATTCTATCTGGGAGAAAAGTGACTCAAAACATATTCGATGCATAGTTGAGGTACCCAACTGTCAAAGGCAGAGACTCCATGGAGCTCAGAAGAACAGCAGTCTATGTCCCAAGGTTTTCTGGATATAAATTTGCATGGTATAGTCATAATAGCTTTTGAGCTTTTTATATGCATTTGGCACCAAGACTGGGATCCACAACTTTGTAGACACTGCAATGATGTTAAACATAATAGCTATCCTATAAATAGTGTTTGTAACTACACGTACACACACACAAACACACACAAATACATACATATATTCTGTAAAAAAAAAAAAAACTTTTTGAGATCCTTGGGTATGTGTTTGCTTTACTTCATTTTAGAAGAAAATTACTCTTCTAATAAAATTATTTTATAGCTTCTCCATTTTTAAAAGTTGTGAGAAATACCGAGAAGCAACTGTGTGCTGCAGGAGAGTCGAGGTTGGTTCTCTGTTCTGTTGGTGTCCTTTCTTTACTGCACAGTAGTTCCTGGAGCCAGTGAGTGCGGTGTGTGGATGAACCTGGACCCGGACCCTTGACATAATGTGAGGTGGTTGTTGCCCTCATGCAGACTTCTTAAGTAAGGAGAGAAAAGTTGAAATTGGACTCTAATGATATCTCTTTCTCACAACTGAACATAATAAAAGGTTAATTTTCTAAGTAGTCCTGTCTTTCCAAAAATGCTTCACAGGGGCTCAAAGGTTATAGGAGAATCTCGTTATAAGAGTTTGTCATTGCCCATATTCGGATGTACTTGAGACAATTCCAGAGCCCTACTACATAAAATTCCTACAGAGAAAGATGGATAAGACCGAGGAATCTTTACAAGTGTTGTTCTTGTCTACTGGCCCCAGGACTGTGGAGGGGTTTCATTGTCTATATCGTGACCCACTTGTTTCCCTCTAAGTGACCTTGGTGTATGTCATGATAATGTTCTGTCCCATGTATATATGCAGTTTCTAATGCCAGCACTCAGAACTTTGGACACGTTCAGTCATTGACATCACCACTTCTCCCCGTCCAGCTACGGAATTAACTTTTTCACCAAGGAGATCATCCTCTCAGAGGTTTCAGCAGTACGTGGGGACTGGCTTTAAGGAGACAGGCCCACTGCAACTGTAGGTGTTCATTTTCAGCATCTCGTAGAGAATCCCATTGGTGTTTTTCCCACAATGGTGTCTTCTAAAAAAACAAAAACAGGATGTGTCCAACTTTGAATCTCCTGGCTTGAAATCCCCTAATTCTTAACTTTAGCTCCTGGTCATTTTAATGTAAACAAAACTGATCAGTGAAATATTTTGCTACTTGTGGAATAGAGTCCAGCTCTCATTTTATGTGAGCTATGGGTCAGGGGAATTATGGGGCAAAGAACTGCCTAGGTGGATTAAATTTTCCCAGGACACAACTAGTGTGCCTTGGATTGATTATTACCTCTTCTACTGCATTGAAAGGTGCCATGTTTTCCTGAAATTCCCAACACTTGGGTAAACAGTGACCTCCTGGAGAGTGACTCATTTACCATGTCTCTCCCTAGGGTGAGCACCAGAAACAGTTTTGTCATTCTTGTCTCTTATTTCCACTTTACGAGTCAGTGAGTGTGTTCAAGGTAAGTACAGGATTATTCTAGTAGGGATAGGCAATTGCTGTCATGATCAATTCCCATGTTTACTTCATTTCATTGTAAAGATCACTTAAAATCCAATTTTGCTTAAGCACATTGATGTAATTTTGGGGGTATTATTTGACATTAAAAAAAACAGCAGAATTGAGTGATAGATACAATATGAAACTTGTTGATGAATGACTTCAAATTTATTAAAAAAGGACTAACTGACTTCAATATGAAGGCTGATTTTTTTTCTTCCTTGTCTGTCTATTGTTGAAATAATGTTGCTATTTTAATTCTAGGTATTTTCAGTTGACATGCCCATTTCAGTTATACTTTAAGAATAAGTTCAAAACTGACTATGTATGAGACAGCTGAACCATGTGACATTTTTTAAAAATCACAATTTATTTTGAATGTCAAAAGGAAACTAGACACACAGAGATCCACGTTGCTCCTGTATTCAAAAAAGTGTTTTCAGAGAGAATTATTTTTGTGTTAAAGGCCAGGAAACTAACTGCCAATAAACTCTGGCACAGGTGGTATTGATCCCTACTCTTTAGTATTTCAAAACTAAAGGGCAATTTCCCTTGTTTCCTCTCCAGTAGGAAATAATAAGCAATGTCTCTGAGTGAGTGAATGAATGAATGAGAGAATAAAGATCCTCAGACACTTCAAACCGGACAAAACATTTATTGACAAACACATTTCTAGGCCCCTGAAAGGCTGCTGGCTCACGTGTACACACTGTAAAAGGAAAGTGCACCACATCCAGTTAGGGTTTAATGGAGGCTTAGTGTCTAGTGTGCCTAAACAAAATAAAACATAATCTTCAATAATTCTTTACATGTTGTGTTTTCCTTTTTTTATCCTATGGACAGGTTTTTTAACTTCCTTCATCTACTTTGGGGTCCCAACATGGCAATATTTCACAGTAACTCTGTTGGGATTGGAACTTCACTAGGGTACCTTTCTCACTTCATTAGGCGGCAACACTAGCCATTTGAAAGCCAAGTTTAAATGACCAATAATGGCATCCACTTTGGATAGACTAAGAAAGCCTCACTGAATGTAGAATCCACTCAGAATCCATTCACTCCTGGTCCCAGTGGCTACCACAGGCCGTGTACACATTTGACACCATTTCACAGTTCTTAACTACCTCCTTTGTGAAAATGAAGGTCACTCATTCATGTCCGACTCTCTGTGACCCCAAGGACTATACGGTCCATGGAATTCTGCAGGCCAGAATGCTGGAGTGGGTAGCCTTTCCTTTCTCCAGAGGATCTTCCCAACCCATGAACAGAGCCCAGGTCTCCCACATTGCAGGCAGATTCTTTACCATCTAAGCCACCAGGGAAGCCCAAGAACACTGGAGTGGGTAGCCCATCCCTTCTCCAGCGGATCTTCTTGAGCCAGGAATTGAACCAGGGTCTCCTGCATTGCAGGTGGATTCTTTACGAACTGAGCTATGAGAGAAGACCCTGATAAGATGATAAGGACCTCCTTCTTATCAGCTTCTAAAGGAGAAGTGTTGTTGGCTTTCTTTTGAATGGGAAAACTATTCTTCAGAGAAGACTGACTCTTTGAAACCTGTGACCTTTAGCCCCTAATTGGTGTAAAGCCACAATGGTTTTTGATTGAGGAAATCCAGGCATGAGAGGCACTCATACTCCATGACCCTTGCCTTTTATGTGACTAGGTTCCACTTAGAATCCACAGGCAAGCAATGCAAAGGAAACCTGTAAGAAATATGCAGCGACAGAAATGGCTCCTTTTAAAGGATGTCTGCTGCGGGTTTGGATGTATGTGTGTGCATCTTAAAACCAAATGGGATACCAGTTAGTGACCCTGGTAGCCAGTGATTGCAAGAAAATGTCTGGTAACTTACATCTCCATTTCTGCTTTCCCCAGGGTCCTGATTGACTCCGCATTCTTGAGGTAAATGTACTCACACCACATTTTTCTATGTGTTTCCCATTCCCTTCTCTCATGCCTCATCTTTTGTTTGTTTGGGTTTGGGGGGATTTCTCCTTTGAAAATTAAAGAGTGATTTCTGTTACCTATTGCTGTCAGAGCAGGTGAGATCTTAATGTTAGCACATCCAGTTCCTTACCTGAAATAGAAGAATCAGCTGTTCCTCTTGCATGTTGAAGCATTAGTTATACACAATCGTCCATCTTGCTAAGGGGGCTTGAAATGCTATATTTTAGGCAAAGTTCTTCATCCCGCCCCATCTTCTGTTAACTGTTAACTATATTTTTACATCATCAAGGTCAAAAACATTTACATTCTCTCTACAATCATGAAATTCTATTTTACTGTTTAATATGTTCATAGAGTGATTCTCCAGAGAAGGCAATGGCAACCCACTCCAGTACTCTTGCCTGGAGAATCCCGTGGGCAAAAGAGCCTGGTGGGCTACAATCCAGGGAGTCGCAAAGAGTCAGACACAACTGTGCGATTTCACCTTCACTTTTCACTTTCATGCATTGGAGAAGGAAATGGCAACTCACTCCAGTATTCTTGCCAGGAGAATCCCAGGGACATAGGAGCCTTGGTGGGCTGCCGTCTATGTGGTCACACAGAGTCAGACACGACTTAGCAGCAGAGGCAGCAACAGAGTGATTCTAAATGTTGAAAAGTAATGAACATCCTGCTTCATTGAGCCATACTTATGTTAAGGCCAGTTCAAAGTTTAGTGTTTCAATTGAATGTATAAAAATACATATTCAGTTGAGTTCAGTCGCTCAGTCAGTGTTTGACTCTTTGCAACCCCATGAATTGCAGCACGCCAGGCCTCCCTGTCCATCACCAACTCCCAGAGNTGAGCATTTTTTGGCATTGCCTTTCTTTGGGATTGGAATGAAAACTGATCGTTGCCAGTCCTGTGGCCACTGCTGAGTTTTCCAAATTTTCTGGCATATTGAGTGCAGCACTTTCACAGCATCATCTTTCAGGATTTGGAATAGCTCTACTGGAATTCCATTACCTCCATTAGCTTTGTTCGTAGTGATGCTATGAACAAGGATGTAAAAATACATATTAGAAGAAGGCAAAAACAGACCACCTATAGTCGAGAGTTTTTCTGCCTGGGAAGTTTGATCAATTGAGGATGTGTGAAAAGAGAGAAGTCTTCTCAACTCTTACTGCTTCATGGAGGTTGAAAACTTTTACATTTAGCACTGTGATTGTACTTCAGCCTTCAGGAGTTTACTTATAAATTATTCAAAAAATTCAAAAACTTTTGTATTATCAAGAACATAAGTATCATTCAAAGTGGAGCTAAGCAGTCTGCTCAGACTAATTTAGAAGACCAGTGACTTCCTAGGACTCTTGAAGTGAATATTCCTAAGGTCCAGATCAAATAAATGACTTTTTCCTGCACTACTTTAGTTGATACAAACTGGATCAGATGTTTGTTTGCTTTAGGACATTCTTAGGTTTAATCCCCTCTCAGTCACCCATGAACACTCATTCTGGAGTTTCTAATTTGCTTTTTTTTCTTAAGAAAGAATGAAATGCTTTTGACTATGTACATAATATTGACTACAACCATAGTCATTAAATTTATTGTTTGTTTTACTTTCCAAGATTCTTCATGAAAATATTCTTGGCATTGACTGACTTCTCATACAAGTGAGAACTGCTTGCTTTTTGGACCTGCTGTAAAGATGTCATTCTATGATTTCTGAATTAGTTTCAATATTTTTTAATAGCCCATGGCTTCCTCTTTCCTGGTCTTATTCTTTTTGCCAAAGTTTAATAAGAGTGGTGGCTTAGTGGTAAATGAAGAATTTGCCTACAGGAGATTCAGGTTTGATCCCTGGGTCAGGAAGATCCCCTGGAGAAGGAAATGGCAACCCACTCCAGAATTCTTGCCTGGGAAATCTCATGGACAGAGGAGCCTGGTGGACTACAGTGCATGGGGTTGCAAGAGTCAGACACGACTTACTGACTAAACACAACAACAACCCTCAGTTAATGCCTGAGGAGCAGGTATGAGACAGAAGGTTTCTGAGGCTTTGATTACCTGAATTTTTTCCTTATCCTTTATGTTTAATTTGTAGTTAGCTAGGTATTGACGTGGGTTGAAAGTATTTCCCTTGAACTTTGAAATCACTTCATCATTGTATTTTATATTCAGTGATGCTTATAATGAGTTCGATGCCAGCTGATTCTTATTTACTTAAACAGACTCACTCCCAGCTCCTCAATCCCCTACTCAACTGCCCCTGGATTACAGGAGCGTTAAGTAGGGGACATCCTTTGAGTAGAAGGA
Source organism: Neotragus moschatus (assembly GCA_006410615.1). Lineage (NCBI taxonomy): Eukaryota > Metazoa > Chordata > Mammalia > Artiodactyla > Bovidae > Neotragus > Neotragus moschatus. Next base: position 525,700 of record SJYA01002606.1, on the reverse strand, counting down.
CATTCTTCTAGTACTTCATAAAGGTTTATTAAGTGTATCTCTTTTGTATATTATAATAGATTCTGGGAGAAACTCTAAAGATCTATATTTCTGAGCTTTAGACACTTTTCTTATATATATATATATTTAAGAAACTCTTCTCTGCCTTTTTTTCATATGCCCCACTAGTCAGCTTTTGTATTTAATGATTCAGTCTTTAATATATAATCTTTCTTTCCTCTTCTGTTTTTTTGTCTGTTTTGGGTGATTGACTTTATTTTCTGACAATTCTATTTCATATTCTAAATATCTCTTTAGAAGTAAAAATAACATAAAAACTGTTCATATATAATATGAGTAATTTGACAAATCTTGATGTATGTGAAACCATCATCATGGTCACTCATAATAGTGAACATATTGTTTCCTCCAAAAATTCACTTGAACTGCTTTGTAAATCACTATCCTACTTAAGACACCAATTTCTGTCCCCAAGCGACAGCTAATGTGCTTTCAACAAATGACACACTAAAGATTAGTTTCTGTTTTATATAAAAGAAATCAGAGTACATTCTTTTCCTCTAACTTCTTTCACTCACTGTGATTATTTTGATTCACATGTCTTGTTGTACTTCATTGCTGAGTAGTATTCCACTGTACAGAACCCACAGTTTTATCCATTCACCTTTTGACAAACATAAGCTTTCATTTTTCTTGGGTAAATATTGAGTGAAATAGCTGTATTTTATCGTGGTGTAGGTTTAACTTTTTTTTTTTTTTTTTTTTTTTTTTAAAACCGTCAGTTTTCCAAAGTGATTTTACAATTTTACTTTTCACCTGCTGTGTTTGAGGGTTCTGGTTTCTCCACATCTTCTTCAACACTTTGTATGGTCAGACTTTCTAATTTCATCCATTCTATAGTTAAATTGTGGTATTTCCTTTGGGTTTTAATTTGNTTTTTTTTTTTTTTTTTTATAAAACCGTCAGTTTTCCAAAGTGATTTTACAATTTTACTTTTCACCTGCTGTGTTTGAGGGTTCTGGTTTCTCCACATCTTCTTCAACACTTTGTATGGTCAGACTTTCTAATTTCATCCATTCTATAGTTAAATTGTGGTATTTCCTTTGGGTTTTAATTTGCTTTTTGTTGATGTTAAACATCTTTCTATGTGTTATTTGCCATCTCTTTGTCTTCATTTCATTAATAAAAGGTCTATTTAAATCTTCTGTTAATTTTAACTGGTTTTCTTATTGTGGATTGAGAGTTCTTTATATAGTTATATATTTTAGATACAAATCTTTCATCAGACGTGTTTTGTAACTTTTTTCTCCCTGTCCATGGCTTCTCTTTTAATTCTCTTAACAGCTTTTCAGAAAGCACAGATTTTAAATTTTTATAAAATAAAATTTATCTTTTTTTTTTCTTTTATGGGCCATGTATATAGTATTATTTCCAAAAGTCTTCACCTAATTATTGGTCACAAAGACTTTTCCATATGTTTTCTTCTATAAAGTTTATAGATTTAGGTATTAAATTTAGACTTATATTTTGAGTTAATGTTGCTTATGTTGTGAAATAAAAAAGAAAGTTCATTTTCTATATACGCATATTTCCAGTTTTTCTAGCACCACTTGTTAAAAACTTTTCCCCACTAAATTGCCTTGGTATCCTTGTTGAAATCAATTTATAATATATATATATCATGCAGGTCCATGTCTAGACTTTCTGTTCTGTTCCATTGATCTATTTGGCTACTTTGAGGTCAATACTACACTGTTTTGACCACTATAATTTTTTAGTGAGGCTCAAAGGCAAATGCTATTAGTTCATCAAATGTGTTATTCTTTTTCAAAGTTGTTGTGGCTTTGCTTTGACAGTTTCACATAAATTTTAGAATCAGTTTCCCTCATATATATGTACATATATATGTTCATTCCTTTATTTGTATTCATATATATGAATGTGTATATTAATTCTCTCTTCATATATGTATTCATTCTCTCTATATACTCATGTATATATGTATATTCATTCTGTTAATGAATATGTATATTCATTCTGATAACTTGACTAGGGCTACAATGAATTTATGCAGCAGTTTGTGAGAATTGTCATCCTAACAGTGTGGGTTTCTCAACCTTGGCACATTGATACTTTAGATCACATACTTTGTTGTGGAGAACTGTCCTATGCATTGTAGAATGTCTAGCCACATACCTGAGGCCACTACTCACAAGATTCTGGTGTGAAAATCTGCCTCCTCAGTTGTAGCAACTAAACATGTTTCCAGATATAGCCAGATGTCCCTCAGGATGGACAATTGGTTGAGAACCACTGCTTTGGATCTTCTTAAATTTCTTGTAGCAATAGTTTTTGGCTTTAAAGGTAGAAACTTTGCATATTTTTTAGGTTTACCCTTAGTATTTAATATTTCTTTGATGATATTATAGATTAAAAATTTTTTTTCAGTTTCTGTCTGTGTATTGATCTTTGTCTTAGTGTGGGCTGCTATTTTCTTAAATCTTACTGAGAGATTTCTTAAATCTTGTTCTATTTCCTTGGATCCCCAAAGTATTATTTTTCATGCTAATTTTTTATGTTTTGTTTATTGTGGTATTCTTTATGCCAGTGATTTTCTTTCTCAGACTGATGGCATTTTGTAAGATGTTTTGTGAGTTAGCTTTATACAGTTTTCTTTGTATCATGTATCTTGTTCAGTTCTCTTTTACAACCAGTTTCTTTCTATAAATATTAAGACTAAATAAGAGGTCTGAGTATGTTTCTGGGGTTTTAGCAAGAATGATTTATTTTACAGTGAGGAAGCAGATAATAACCTAGATGCTGGGCACCCAGTGACAAAATTGAAAGGGCTTTTCTTTCCTGGGCTATGTCTGCCCTCTCTGGGAGCTGCCTCCTTATTGGTAATTGTTTTCAATGTGTTTATTAAAGATGTCTGTGCTTATTTGCTGTTGTTAGTTAGTCACTGCTTTTATTCTGGTGATAAGATGTGCAGTGCATGGGTTGGAGGAAAGGGGGTGAACTGGTGGTGCCTAGAGACCTGCTGGGAGTGGCTGTTCTGAAGAGAGACTCCCAGTAATCCCTAAGCTTTTTGGACATCTCTTTCTCATTTTTACTATTCTTTATATCCACTGTGTGGCCTATAAAATCCAAACTATTTACTTTCTGGCCTTGATGGGAAAAAAATCGTAGACCCCTGCTTTGATGTTTTAGATGAATCAGAAGCAAATGATTTGGAACCCAGCTTTTTACATATGATCACATTCTAGTCTTTGGTCACCCCTAAAAGTCTTTTCTCCTCAAATAATTATTATCTTTATCATATGGACTGAACACAATAAAATTTTCCAGTACACTACCTTAAGTCAGAAATAGATTTCTTTTCCCATCAAACCTATTTCTGGTCATAACTTTAGCCAACTACTTCACTAATGTCTTCTTTGCTCATTTTCTGAATGAAAAAAGTTTTCTTCATAAATCTAATAGCAAGATCAGAACAAAAATTCAAATTTCATATTTTTAAATAAACCAACTAAAATTATTTAACATTACTGTTTTAGAAATGATATGATCTTACTAACCAAAATTAGCATAAAAAAACTGCCAGACTCACGAGACTGATTATTCTTCACTCTCAAAAGAATAAACCTCTTATTAGAAGGGGAAGAAAAGTACTTCTGGAGGGTCTACTATATTGGATTATTTACAAGCTTTATGTACAGTACTTCAAAGAAAAAGAGTATTATCTCTTCAATCATAAATGAATATGAGCTAAAGGGAGAAAAGTAAATTTCAGAGACTTGAATCTTTGATAGGTGATATCCTCTTTCCATGCCCTATCTATTTAGGACAAAAATTACTATTATGTCTCGAGATTACGGATAATTTAAATAAACCTGACTATCTCAAATAGTAAGAATTGAGCCTGAAAACAAAAGTCAATGAGATGAAAATTTTCTTCAAAAGATTAACAAAATTGAAAAAAAAAAAAAANCCAGTCACATCCATAGCTGGGTATTGTGTTTCTTTGGCTCCATCCCTTCATTCTTTCTGGAGTTATTTCTCCACTGATCTCCAGTAGTGTTGGGCACCTACTGACCTGGGAGTTCCTCTTTCAGTATCCTATCATTTTGCCTTTTCATACTGTTCATGGGGTTCTCAAGAAAATGCAAATCCCAAATCACCACTTCATACCTAATAGTATCAGTCAGTCAGTTCAGTTGCTCAGTCGTCTCCAACTCTATAACCCCATGCAGCACACCAGGCCTCCCTTCCCATCACCAACTCCTAGAGTTTACTCAAACTCCTGTCCATTGAGTCGGTGATGCCATCCAACCATCTCATCCTCTGTCATCACCTTCTCTTCCCATCTTCAATCTTTCCCAGCATCAGGGACTTTTCCAGTGAGTCAGTTCTTTGCATCAGGTGGCCAAAGTATTGGAGCTTCAGCCTCAGTATCAGTCCTTCTAATGAATATTCAGGACTGATTTTCTTTAGGATGGACTGGTTGGATATCTTTGCAGTCCAAGGGACTCTCAAGAGTCTTCTTCAACACCACATTTCAAAAGCATTAATTCTTCGGTGCTCAGCTTTCTTTATAGCCCAACTCTCACATCCATACACGAATACTGTAAAAACCATAGCCTTGACTAGACAGACCTTTGTTGGCAAATTAATGTCTCTGCATTTTAATATTCTGTCTAGGTTGGTCATAACTTTCCTTCCAAGGAAAAGCGTCTTTTAATTTCATGGCTGCAATCACCATCTGCAGTGATTTTGGAGCCCCCCAAAATAAAGTCTGCCACTGTTTCCACTGTTTCCCCATCTATTTCCCATGAAGTGATGGGACCAGATGCCATGGTCTTCATTTTCTGAATGTTGAGCTTTAAGCCAACTTTTTCACTCTCCTCTTTCACTTTCATCAAGAGGCTCTTTAGTTCTTCTTTGCTATCTGCCATAAGGGGGGGTGTCATCTGCATATCCGAGGTTATTGATATTTCTCCTGGCAATCTTGATTCCAGTTTGTGCTTCATCCAGCCCATCATTTCTTATGATGTACTCTGCTTATAAGTGAAATAAGCAGGATGTCAATATACAGCCTTGACACACTCTTTTCCATATTTGGAACCAGTCTGTTGTTCCATGTCCAGTTCTCCCTGCATACAGATTTCTCAAGAGGCAGGTCAGGTTGTCTGTTATTCCATTCTCATTCAGAATTTTCCACAGTTTGTTTTGGCCCACACAGTCAAAGACTTTGGCATAGTCAATAAAGCAAAAATAGATGTTTTTCTGATACTCTTTTTTTTTTTTTTTTGATGGTCTAACTGATGTTGGCAAATTGACCTCCAGTTCCTCTGCCTTTTCTAAAACCAGTTTGAACAACTGGAAATTCACAGGTCACATACTATTGAAGCCTGACCTGGAGAATTTTGAATATTATTTTACAAGTATTTAAGATGAGTGCAATTGTGTGGTAGTTTCAACATTATTTTGCATTGCCTTTCTTTGGGATAGGAATGAAAACTGACCTTTTCCAGCCACAACCACTGCTGAGTTTTCTAAATTTGCTGGCATAATAAGTGTAGCACTTTAACAGCATCATTGAGGATTTGGAATAGCTCAACTGGAATTCCATCACCTCCACTAGATTTGTTCATAGTGATGCTTCCTAAGGCCCACTTGACTTCACATTCCAGGGCATCTGGCGTAGATGAGTAATCATACCATCATGATTATCTGGGTTGTGAAGGTCTTTTTTGTATAGTTCTTTTGTGTATTCTTGCCACATCTTCTTAATATCTTCTGCTTCTGTTAGGTCCATACCATTTCTGTCCTTTATTGTGTCCATCTTTGCATGAACTAATATGAATAGAATTAAAAAGATAAGAACAACTGTTGGTAAGGATGTGGAGAATTTGAACCCCTTAACCTGTACAGATGAGAATGCTAAATTGTGCATCTACTTTGCTCTGACACTTCCTCAAGTGATTAAAAAGAGTTACAATTTGACATAGCAGTTTAACTCACAGATATACGTGCAAGAGAAATGAAAATATATGTTTACACTGTGTGTACATGAATATTTATAGTAACCTTCTTCTTAATAGACAAAAGGTGAAATAATCCAAATGTGCACCAACAGATTAATGAATAAACAAAACATTATATATCCACACAATGGAACAATATTTGCCCATGAAAAGGAACAAAGTACTAACACACAATACAACCTGGATAAACAATGAAAACACTATAGTAAGTCAAAGAAGCCAGTCACAAAAGACAACAACTATATGCTTCCTTTCATATGAGCATCTAGGAAAGTGGATTATTCTTTCCTCAGGACTGGCGTGGTGTAGTGTGGACACATAGCAGGGTAAAAGCTAAAGGATACAGAATTTTAAAATTTGAAATAATTAATTTTGGCCGCACTGGTTCTTCACTGGTATATGTGGCCTTTCTCTAGTTGCAGAGAGTGATGGCTTCTCTGGTTGTGGAGCATAGACTAGGCATGCAGGCTTCAGTAACGGCAACACGTGACCTCGGTAGTTGTGGTGCAGGCCTTAGTTGTTCTGTAGCATGTGGGATCTTCCTGAACCAGGAAACAAGCCCATCTCCTCTGCATCAGCAGACATATTCTTAACCACTGGACCATCAAGGAAGTTCCAGAATATTTTTTTTGCGGTAATAAAAATGTTGTAAGTTTGATCATAGTGACGGTTGCTCACATCTGTCAGTACCATTGAACTGTACACTTTAAATGGGAGAACTACCTTCTCAGGGTCAGCCCTCTCCTTTCTCCCTCCCCAGATTTCGGTCCTTTTCCCCCAAACCTGAGTCTGTGAATGTCACTGACTGTGGCTGTGCTCAGTTGCTCAGTGGTGTCCTACTCTATTGTGACCCCCATGGACTGTAGCCTGCCCATCTCCTCTACCCATTGGATTCCCCAGGAAGAATACTGGAGTGGGCTGCCATCTCCTCTTGTGAAGAGTGGGGCTGGTGGCCTGCCTGCTGTTCAGCTTGCCCTGGAGAATGGTGAGGGGTGCCCCCATCCCCCCACCTCCCTCCACACTCTGTACTTGAACATCCTTTTGCATTGAAGTGTTACACTTGAACAGGGGGAACCTCAGGCCTGGGAGGTTGTGAGCTTGGGGGGATGTGACCAGCTTGGACTGAAACTGGACAGGTGGGCACCCAGTTTGGACTGGAACCCTAGCGGCTCTCTTGCTTTAATACGTTGACCTGCTCCACCCTTCATGACCTAAAGTGGGGGTGGATGTGGAATGCTAGCCAGCGATGAGGAAGATGCTGCTGCTGCTGCTAAGTCGCTTGTCAGTCGTGCCCGACTCTGCGACCCCATAGATGGCAGCCCACCAGGCTCCTCTGTCCCTGGGATTCTCCAGGCAAGAATAGTGGAATGGGTTGCCATTTCCTTCTCCAATGCATGCATGCATGCTAAGTCACCTCAGTTGTGTCCGACTCTGTGAGACCCCATGGACAGCAACCCACCAGGCTCCTCTGTCCACGAGATTTCCTTCTCCATGGAAGATGGGACTCTTCCAGCTTGGCTCTTCCCACTCTGTCATCTTCATGGAAACTTGAATCCCATTTGCTCAAGCAACTGCGACTCCTGGTTGCCATGGAATTAGCAGCCAGTAGACACCTCCCAAATCCAGGGCTAAGGCTGGACATGGCCCTTCTCAATTACCATGGGAACTTAGTCAACAGACTCTTGGCCCTCCCTTGCCCCTTCTTCCCCTGAGGGGGCGTGGTTTGGCAAGTCAGGGGGAGGGGCCAGGGCAGGATCCTGCTTCTCAGCTCAGCTCTCCCTGGGGAGTCAGGTTGTATTACATAGGGGAGGAGGAATGTATCCATATACCTCAGGTAATAGGGAGTTGGAGCTGGTGATGGGGGTGACTAGGGACAAAGACCAGAGGGGAGGGGCCCCTGGAGGTCCCCAAAGGCTTGAAGATGCTGCCGCATGTGGGGCTGGTTGGGGCAGTGGCAGCCCCTGGGCTTCCGGTCTGTACAATATGGTTTGCTATAAAACTCAAAATCTTCCAGTCAGAAAAAAAAATTTTTTGTGAGAACACATGGTATGTTAACTATATCTCAATAAAACTACTAAAAATTGAGTTTGGTTGATGACAAAAAGAAAAATAATAACTGGTTTGAGTAAGATATGCTTAATTTTTATCACATTAAAAAGATTTGGAAGTAGACAATTAAAATATCACAGTTCAAATTCTGAAGGACTCGGGGTCCTTCCAAGGTTGTCTCATCCTCAACTGGCAGCTAGATGCCAGCTCGACTATCTGAGGTTTAAATTAGAGGAAGGAGGACAGATGAGGCGTAAGTTCAGGCCCCTCTCCTTTTAATGATTCATCTCAGACGTGTATGTACCAGCAATACTGGCATTAGAGTTTTTTGGGGGAAAAATACAATTTAAAGAATTTGTATTTTAAGAATTAAAAAAAATTGAGCTTGGAACAGAGAAAAGTTTATTACAGATTCATACAAGGAGATGGGTGGCTCATGCCCTAAGAATCCCAAAGTCATAGAAGGCTTTTGGCAAGTCCTTTTAAAAAAGCAAAAGGTGAGAGATAGGTGGTGTTAGTTGTTGCAGACTTCTTGGTGTCAGATCCTTTGTTTTTCAGATCAGGTCATGGTTAAGTAAGGATGTTCCTATGAATCTCTACCAGGTGAATGTTATTCTCTGTCCTGGTAAGAAGGGCAAGGTCCCAAGTCACAGCTTTCACCTTTCAAGGTCCCAGTCCTGGCTAAGAGGAGGCAGATCCCAGCTGACATCTCCTTTGGGGCCGGATTCCCACATCTTGTCCAACCAACTGTCATCCCTGAGAGAGCCAGACACCCAACCCAACTGGCCCTCAGTCTCCTCAAGCCGCCCAAAGGGGGAGACCAGGTCTCACAGACTGTAACCCAGACAGACAGCTACTGCTATTAAGTCACAGAGACAGGGATAGAAGAGAGGTTCACCACTGCCTTCAGGCCTAGGGCAAGACTAGTGGAGGGCCTTTGTGCGAGCACTGAAGCCCTGTAGGACATAGTCCCCAGTCTGTTCCTTGGGCCCTCCAGCTCAATCGCTTGCCTGAAGCTAAGTAAGCTGGAGGACCTCCAGAAGAAGACCTGAACCCACCTCTTTCCGCACTCTCCACCTGATGACCACCATAACACCGACCTTTGACTGAATCAATTCCCCAGGTCCCTCATTGACACTTACCAGTGAGCAGGACCCACTGTGGCACTGACCAATAGCTGAACAGGGCAACTAATGGTCACTCATTGACAGTTGGTTGCTTGTGAGAACGGCCCACTGAATCACCAACCAATGGCTGACCGAGACCGTTGCCTAGTAACAGCGTGCACAGTAAGGAGGCACAGCAACGGCTACCTGTTAAGAGCTGCGCTTATCCTGCTCTGTTACACGCCACTGGCTGCGGTCCAGTCACCTGGCCCTCCCTCGAAGAAGGCGAGCGTGGGGAAGAAGAGCTGTTGTATGGGGACATGACAATTTCAGCCACGTTAACAAAGTTTGACTCAGGGTGGCCATACAAAATGTAATACTCTACCATAAAATGACTTTGAGGCATGAGGTGGGGAGGACAGGAAGGGCGAGAATATTTAATTAAAAATACAAAAATAGCAAAGTTCTATAGCAGAGATTTTGAGTGGCATTTAGTCTGTATAATTGATTATCAAAAATAAAGATATTATAAGCTACAAAGAACCAAACTTAAGAGTCAAGAAAGCTAATATCAAGGCAGCTATGACATAATAGGAAGATAGATGTGGTTTGGTCTCGCCACAAAAGAGACAGCACTATTGTCTCAAAAGAAAAAAAAAAAATCAAGAAAAGAAAGATAATTCAGAGCAATTAGAAGTTCAGGAAATATACGTTCCTTTTAATATTCTGTATCTGCTATCATGAAATAGAAATATATACTAAGAAAAACATTTCTTGAGTGAGAAATAAAATAAAATCTTTTTATTTTGTTACAAAATCTTGAGAACCAGAACAAATCAAGAGTTTGCATAGTTAAAAAAGCAATTTGATCCACAATCCTGATTTTAGTCTTATTTCGAATACTGACACCATCAATGGTGTGGGGGAAAATTCAGTGGCCAGAGATTTTTTTTTTTTACCTTGAATTCATAGTTCATATCGTGAGATTGATACTGATATCACTTCTGTCAGCTGATGTAAATAACCCATAAGGAATCACTTAATAACCAGAAGAGGTGTTGGTATTTAATTTATATCAGTTTTAGTTACAAAGTAAACTAAGTAAAGCAATAGATTTGTATCCTTACGCTTATAAATGTAAAAATAAGTACCATGTTGAAAATAAACATTGTAAATGATGGCTGACAATAATGAATTCCTTAGAAATAGAAGAAAGTCATTTGTGGACCTTATTTGAAAGTGTATGGGAAAAGTATAAATAATGCATGGATATAAAAGGAAAGAACCAAATTTCTCTAACTTTTCTCTTACTCTAAAATGTTACTAGAATTATATGTAAGAACCTTTGATGAATCCAAAAAGACATAGACTCAAAACACCTTCTAGGAAACACTTCAACCTTGGAGAATTTATAGCCTTCCCAACCTCAAGCTGTGTCTTGTACAGAACGGTAATAATCCTCTTCTCACAATGAGAGATGACATTAAAGTGCTTGCAATCTAATAGATACTAACTTTCCCTACCTTATTCTCCCTCTATGCTCCTTTGCGGAGATGTAGCAAGAATCACAGTAGAAGGAATGTAAGGCACAAACCCAGTATGCTGGGTCACAGACATATGTTTTTCCCTTAACTGGTTCCCAAATTGGTATTTGCTCTACAATTTGGTTGAGAATAGCAGTTGATTGAAGATGCCTTGATTGAGCTTTTGGCTGATGTTGGTCCTGGGGTCAGCCCCAAATAACGCAGGATATTTTTATCTCACAGCTTTGTGTCCCAGGCATGGATGTATCTATGCTTTCTAATAGACTCCAGGAAGCCTGGGAACGAGCAGATTGGTTAGAAGTAGAGAGCCAAATTTCCTTCCTCGCCTGCCCCCTGACTGGCTGAGCTTCTTAGGGGCCTTGCCAGCCTTTCTTTACGTGGCAGAACGATGGCCACAGGACTAATAAGCAGTTTCAAATGAGTGTCTAATATCTTCTCTACCATCAGCTGTCATTTATCACAGCCAGATCACTTGACTTTCAAATTATCTCCAAAAGCCTCCCTTTTGAGTATTTATTGACATACAAACAACTCTTCTTAATTAAGTACTTTATTGGAATGAACAAGATCTTTGTTTACTCTAGTCCAGCAGAAGCATGAAGAGTCAAAAACAACCCCATTCCCTCTCTGCAAAAGATGTTGAGACGAACTTTGCCAAGGAAGCTTTGTTGTGCTTCAGATGGGTTCCTCATTCACCCAGCTGGCATTGAATAGCATATGGGACCATTGGGTGTGCTCCTGGTTTCTAGGCACAGGAAAAAATAGCTTCGCTGACCTTAGGAATCCAGAATCTCCTAGAGGAGATAGACATGCAAACAGTAACATAAGAAATGGGTCTCATGGAAGGCTCAGTGGAGAACAGGAGGAGAATCTATGCCAGTCTCAATAGAATCAGTGCTGGGACAGAGGAGATGGTGCATGAGCTGGGCCTTGAGGCAAGGTTTGAGTGGCTGCAAGACTGGGGAATGCCTTGGGTCGTGGCACTGTAGTGTGACTGAGGAAAGACCACGCCTTTGTTTCTAATGTAAGCTTTCTGAATGGCAATGTAGTGTTTTTACTACAGAGGACAGGTTACCGAAGCTCTCTGTCTATGGTGGTTTCACTCTTGAATGTAACATGTGAATCTTTAGCATATCAGCGGCTCTTGCTTTCATACTGTGACATTAAATAAATCAAAATAATTTAATTATTTCTATGTTTTTTTATTTTTAAAGTATTTTAAGCTGCTAATAGGTTGCCTGCATTCACTGTTGTACCTTATTTGAACTGTTATGCGGTGCAATTCTTATTTCAGCAGTGAAGCATATATGTTTTTACTGTGGTCATCTGAGCAACCATGAAAATGGATTACATTTTTACATACACTGTCTCGTTAAATAATATATACTGATGGTTAATTTTAGTTGTGATTATTTAAAAAACCTCTGTAGTCCCTCTGTCAGCAAAAGAAAAATATTAAAAATTTAGCTATTTTTCTAGAAACAGACTCACAGGCATAGAGAATAGACTTGTGGTTGCCAAGGAGGAAGGGAGGTTGAGGAGGGAAGAATTGGGAATTTGGGATTAACAGAGGCAAACTGTTATAGATAGGATGTATTAACAGTAAGGCTCAACTTATAGAATGGGAAGGTATAGTCAGTGTCTTGTGACAAACCATAATGGAAAGGGAGGTGAAAAGAATATCTGTCTATTTATAGCTGAATAACTTCGCTGTACAATAGAAACTAACAGAACATTGTAAGCCAATTATACTTAAATAATTTTTTAAAATTTGTGGTTTTTCTATATGTGAACTTTAGTTTTTTGAAAAAAGATTTCCTTCTGTTGAACCAGTAACTTTATTTAGGTCTTGTATGACCTGAAAATATGTCATTGATAAAAAGTTTCCTTAATATTCATCATACTGTGTACCTCATGAGTTCCATGTTTCCAGTGATCAATGAATGAAATTTCTTTCTTTCTTTTTTTTTTTTTTTGCTGTTTATCCAAAGTGCTTTATTGGTTTTATTTAATATGCTGAGTGGTTCACATGACTGGTTAACTAGCTGGTTAACATGAGAATTCATCCTCACTTGGAGAAGGGCATCAGGCTTGAAGGTGAAACTGAAAGCCAAGGAGAGCTCAAAGGACCAGGGTTAAGTCGTTCCCCCCAGATCTTAGTACAAACCAACAGTGGCATGATTCTGAGCTTGAAAAACAGGAAAGTGAAAGTGAAGTCGCTCAGTTGTGTCTGACTCTTTGTGACCCCATGGACTGTAGCCTACCAGGCTTCTCAGTCCATGGGATTTTCCAGGCAAGGGTACTGGAGTGGGTTGCCATTGCCTTCTCCATGAAATTTTTATCTAGAAGATGTTTTTATGAAAATGATTAAAGAATCGATGTATATAAACCAATTCAGAAGCATAGAAACATTGCATCTCAATACAATTTTGGGAGTCTAGTGGTAATAGAATTTAAAGGTCATCTTTCCTGCAAAACCAATACAATATTGTAAAGTAAAAAAAAAATAAATAAATAAACAAGAACATAGTGAAAAAAATAAAGGTCATCTTTCCCCACACCTACCCAGGGCAAGTCACTTTTTAAAAAGCTGATTTGAACAAAAGAGTAGAAAAAACCACCTCCCTGGGAGAAGAGGGATTCCCTGATAGCTCAGTTGGTTGGTAAAGAATCCGCCTGCAATGCAATAGACTCTGGTTTGATTCCTGGATCTGGAAGATCCCCTAGAGAAGGGATAGACTACCCATGTCAGTATTCTTGGGCTTCCCTTGTGGCTCAGCTGGTAAACAATCTGCCTGCAATGAGGGAGACCTGGGCTCTATCCCTGGGTTGGGTAGCTCCCCTGGAGAAGGGAAAGGCTACCCACTCCAGTGTTCTGGCCTGGAGAATTCCACAGACTGTATAGTGCATGGGGTCACAAAGAGTTGGACACGCCTGAGCGACTTTCACTTCACTTTTCTGGGAGAAGTGATGGCAAGGTGGACGTGCTGTAGGGAGTCTGTGACTCAGATGACACCCTCAGTGGCATGTGGGTGTTTCGCTGTACTCATTCTCTCCTTCTGATCACTCCTCCAGGCCTGGCCGTGTGGAGGGGAAGGGGTCAGCTGTGCACACCAACAAAGCCTGGACACCCAAACAGTTTTGCAGCCTCAAGGCTATTTGCAACTGGAGAATGAGTAAACTACTTAAATTCTTCCTCAGGACAAATATTAACATTGGATCTTCAACGACAAAAATGAAGATGTTTAAACCAGAAAACAAAGTTCAAAGGCACAGTCTCTGATTTTGCTAACAATGAATAGCTTGAGGCAGAATTTTCTCCTGGATTTAAATTTTTTAAATATAATGGTCTTGTAGTTATAGTGTGAACCTAAATTCTATTTTATCTTGCTCATAACTAGTGTGGATGATTTTTCTTAAAAAGAAATTCATTTTATCAACTCTAATTTCACAGAAAACTATATTAACTTCTGTTCCCCAGTGAACATTAAGGATTAGGAATATAACTTTTTAAACAATGGTGCAGCTCTGTTGAAAATCACCACCTTTATTTTACAGTTGCCTGAAATTCAGAATTAGTTGACATGAATTGAAAGAAAGGTCACAATGTACACTGCTCATGGAAGCAGCCTAATATCCATTGACTGATGAATGTGTACAGAAATTGTGGTATATATATATATATACAATGGAATGTTACTCAGCTATAAAAAAGGAACATATTTGAGTCAGTACTATGAGTTAGATAAACCTAGCGCCTACTATACAGAGTGAAGTAACTCAGAAAGAGAACAACTGTTTATTAACGCANAGTCTGAGTGAACTCTGGGAGTTTGTGATGGACAGGGAGGCCTGGTGTGCTGCGATTCATGGAGTCACAAAGAGTCGGACACAACTGAGCGACTGAACTGAACTGATAATAGAACTAGCATATAACCCAGCAATTCCACACTTGAATACAAATAAAAAATCCAGAAACAGTAGCATGAAAAGATACATGCATCCCAATGTTCATAACAGCACTGTTTACAAAAGTCAAGATATGGAAGCAGCCTAAATACTGTCAACAGAAGGTTGCATAAAGGAGCTGTTGTATGTATGCATAGTGGGGTACTTCGTTTGCTTCTTCAGTCACGCAGTCATATTCAACTCTGCAAACTCATGTCCATCGAGTTGGTGATGCCACCCAACTATCTCGTCCTCTCTCATCCCCTTCTCCTCCTGCCTTCAGTCTTTCCCAGAATCAGGGTCTCTTCTAATGACTCNGTATGTATGCATAGTGGGGTACTTCGTTTGCTTCTTCAGTCACGCAGTCATATTCAACTCTGCAAACTCATGTCCATCGAGTTGGTGATGCCACCCAACTATCTCGTCCTCTCTCATCCCCTTCTCCTCCTGCCTTCAGTCTTTCCCAGAATCAGGGTCTCTTCTAATGACACATCTCTTCACATCAGGCCAAAGTATTTGTGTTTCAGCATCAGTCCTTTCAATGAATATTTAAGATTGATTTCCTTTAGAATTGACTGGTTTGATTTCCTTACAGTCCAAGGGACTCTCAAGAATCTTCTTCAGTTACACTGTTCAAGAGCATCAGTTCTTCGATGCTCAGCCTTCTTTATGGTCCAACTCTCACATCCATACAAGACTAGTAAAACAACTATAGCTTTCACTATATGGACCTTTATGAGCAAAGTGATATCTCTGCTTTTTAATACACTTTCTAGATTGGTCATAGCTTTCCTTCCAAGGAACAAGCATCTTTTAATTTTATGGCTGCAGTCACCATCTGCAGTGGTTTTGGAGCCCAAGAAAATAAAGTCTGTCACTCTTCCTATTGTTTCCCCATCTATTTTCCATGAAGTGATGGGACTAGATGCCATGATCTTCATTTTCTGAATGTTTAGCTTTAAGCCAACTTTTTCACTCTCCTCTTTCACCTTCATTAAGAGGCTCTTTAGTTCTTCATCACTTTCTGCCATAAGGGTGATGTCATTTGCATATCTGAGGTTATTGATATTTTCCCCTGTAATCTTGATTCCAGCTTGTGCTTCATCCAGCCCAGCGTTTCATATGATGTACTCTGCATATAAGTTAAATACAATAGGATGGTACTCGGCTATAAAAATAATGGAATTTTTCCATTTGCAGCAACATGGATGGACATGGAGGGTAGCATGTTAACTGAAATAAGTCAGAGAAGGACAGGTACTGTGTGACATCACTTATGTGCGGAATCTGAAAAAACAGAACAAACTAGTGAATGCTACAAAGAAGGAGCAGACTCACAGAGAGAACATACTCTGGGTTACCAGCAGGGAGGGGGAAGGGAAAGGGCAATACAGGGGTAGGAGATTAAGAGGTGTAAAACATTATGTATAACGTAAGCTACAAGAGTATTGTACAAGATGGGGAATATAACCAATATTTTATAGTTGAGTGCAAATGGAATATATACTTAAAATTTGTGAATCAATATTGTATACCTGTAACTTACACAATACTGTACATCAACTATATTTCAATAAAAAAGTTAGTAAATAAAAGGGCCACAAAGCAAAATGGAACAAAAATGTGTTATGAGTAACATATCCATATGATATGCCTTAAAAGATTTTCTTGATCTTGTCTAAGGCTGGTTATCCCTACAAGCAGAGCCAGAGTCAAGGGTTCAGGTTTAGCTGATTTACGGAAATGTTTTCAGGTGAAGAGGAGTTCCAAAGCGGACTGGTTTCTGTTCCAGCCTAGCAGGAATGGTATGAAGGACCCCACCAGAGAAGGGGCTGGCTTTTGCACTCCTGTCAGTCAATGGTCCAGGTCTGGTGGGACGTAGCTCCTCTTTGGAATAGGGTGGTTCCCTAGAGAAGAGATGACTGTGAGAGGCAGCGGCCCCAAGTGTGCAAACACACCTGCCTCCAGCAATGGCTCAGGTGCCACCTGGGGGAAGAAAGGGGATTCTCATGAACTGATCTCCAGCTGGCCCTGTGGCCTAAGTTGTGCTGTTGACATCTTGGGAAGCAGAGCCCTCCTGGCATGATTTTTCAGTAGAAGCTCTACCTAAAGGGCTGCCATTTGGCAGGCACACCATGCACGGTGCCAGAAGTTTCCAATGGGAACATTAAGCCTTCCAGCTTTCAGTGTGACACAGGTGAGGATAAATTAACACTGCTACGTTAAAGAACAACAACCCAGATAAGGAGAATTGTTCAACAACAAAAGGGGACTCCCTGGGTTCCCAGGGTCACAGAAAACTTCTTTGTTTGCTGAGCCAAGGTTTCCCGTCCCCTGTGCTGTATTGCTGTTGTTGAGTGGCTCAGTCGTGTCTGACTCTTTGTGACCCCATGGACTTCAACACATCAAGCTTTCCTGTCCTTCACCATCTCCTGGAACTTGCCCAAACTCTTGTTCATTGAGTCGGTGATGCCATCCAACCTCTTCATCTTCTGTTGTCCCCGTCTCTTCCCACTTTCAATCTTTTCCATCATCAGGGTCTTTTCTATACACCCTAAATAAAGTGCAGTCATCTTAGTGGGGCCTGGTGGGCTACAGTCCATGAGGTCGCAAGAGTCAGATATCACTTAGCGACTATACCACCAATACCACGTCCAAGTGGGGAAGAGGCAGAGGCCTGCTGCCTAAGACCACAAGGTCTGGAAACCTGGGAGGGGCAAAGGGGCTCACGTCAGCACTGACCCAGGCAGTCTCTCTCCTTTCCTGGTAATACCCAGTGTGGAAAGAGTCCAAAAGTAAATGCCATCAGACACAGTCTCTCCAGGATCTTTTCTAGCCACTTTCTGCCTCCCATTACTTTCTAAGCCACAGTGGATCCAGAGTAAGTTTTGAGAACAGCTTCCTGTGACTGCTGCTTTATTCTCATATTCCAACACAGCAGAGAAGCACTTCTGGGCCTCAGATGCGGTGCCCCATTCAGTTGCAAAGAGGTGAAAAACAATGAAAATCATCACTGGAAATTCTTTTTTAAGCTGCGTGCTGTGCCTGGTACCCAAATCCTTAAAATAGGTATAGGACAGCAGCATTTTTAGTTCCACTGATGGAGGAGGGAAAATCCTATAGCTTTTTCACTAAAGTGACCTATATCCAAGAGCTGAGAGAATGCTGGTCTAAACTGAATCAGTGAATTAATGAATTTATTTGTTCAGATGTAGTTACAAAGCAGAGACTAGGTGGACATAGGCCAGTCTAAATAGGAAAGGGAGATGCCCTTCTTTATAATTCTTGATGTGTCCCTAAGACTGGTAGGAAGGATTCGGTCATCTGCTGTGGAACGTCTGAATGAGTACCCCTACATTACGGTTAAGGGAGTAATCTTGCCTCAAGGCAGTAAGGATTTGGGCGAAATATATTGTGGGGAGAGGGCAAGTTGGTCAAGATGGTGTGTTCAGACTCTCTCACCCCACGTTTTGAAAGTAATGGTTATCTCACAGCTGAGCTCACTTGTAGCACGGCACATGCGTGTCAGGAGGTACTCACTTGGTCACGGGTTTTATGTGTGTATGGATATGTGCACCCACAAAGTGGGGGGAATTACTGCTGTGGTATGGCTATGTCCATTGGGTCAGTCAGGAGAGGAGAAAATACAGTGTCCACTGTTGGGGCTGCTGCGTCAGCCAGGAGAGAGACAGTGTTGTGTTAGGTTACGCTATGGTTGTTGCCAGAAGACAGGAAATGTGTCTGCAGTTCCTATGGCTCCTGGAGTCTCCCTCCAGCCTCTTAGCCGGCACCTTGCCTACCCTGAGTTCAATGCACAGAGTGAACAGTGTGAACAGCGAGACAGTTAGTGCATAGGACGATTAGTGGATAGGATCAGCAATACAACTGGTGTAGTCGGCAGGGTACCTGGCAGTGAGGGGAGCCTGAGCTCCACTGGATGGAGGAAGCCAGTGGCCACCACATAGCATCTGGTAGCATGTGGTACCGTGTGGCTGTGGTCCTCTTGATGTGGGCTCCAGTGGAAGACTGGGAGGTGGAGGAAGGTTCACCAGACAGCATGGAAAGGCATTACGGGCAGCGAGTTCCTGTTTGCCAAACAAGGTGGCACAGACTGCTGCTGGCACTGTGGAGTGGATCTTCCTGACTGCCCTGGAGGCAAATATGGATGGTGCCCTTCATGATGCCAGGCCAGTGCACAATGTGCAAAGACACTTGGAAGAACCAGAGCAATGGATACTGGCATTAGAGCAAGGACCCCGTGGCTTTGAAGAAGCCAGCATCTCTGACAGCGAGGCCTGTTGTACAGCAGAAAGACAAGCATGAGCAGCCTATGACCCAGGGGCACATCCTGGGTGTGACTGAGTTCACGACATATCGACCATATCCCCAGGTGGAGTTGGTCGACTCGTGTAAGCAGTTTTGGCAAAAGCAAGGGGAAACTTGGCAGCTTGGCTTTTGTGACTGGCACAGTGGTGGGCCTGGGACCTGTGGGGGTTTACAGGTCTTTATTGAGAGAAGAAAAGGAGGGCATGTGAGACACCGTTTTGAAAGTATGAAGACTCCGAAGGGGGCCCACACTGGCAGGGTCTCACCTGGGTTACATGGATGCAAATGTAGGTATACTATAAAGGCTGCGTCTTATGATGTAGGTTTAGACAGCGTACTGTAAAGGCTGTGTCTTCAGATTTAGAAGTATAGTCATATGGGTGGACTATGAACACTGCAAAAGATCCCTTCCTTGAAGGGGTGGTCCTGGCACCTGTGGGGGCTTTTGCGGGTCCTTAATAAAACTCCGCCAGAGTGGAGTTGCCCCTGTGGAGGCTTTCCTGCAATCTCACAAGGACAGACAGTGG
Organism: Neotragus moschatus; assembly: GCA_006410615.1. Classification (NCBI taxonomy): domain Eukaryota; kingdom Metazoa; phylum Chordata; class Mammalia; order Artiodactyla; family Bovidae; genus Neotragus; species Neotragus moschatus. The sequence goes on along the minus strand of SJYA01002606.1, from coordinate 506,153 downwards.
ACTGGACTTGGCCTTGGAAGATAAAGGCACTCCTCATGCAGCGGGGGCTCGTCTAGCCCCGTAAGAGCAAGGGCTGCAACATGAGTTCCAGGTGATACCTAGCATTGGTTTCTGCTCTGTATTGGGGGTGTAACTGCTTGTGGTTACAGCCATTGCTGTTACAGGATGCAAATCCAAGGGTCAGTGTCACCCTCCGAGGAAATATCACAGAAGATGGACTGCATAGCATGTGACGCAAGAGACCCTGAAGGGGTGGAGTGTGGGGAGAGCAAGTTAGCCAAGATGGCGTGTTTGGGCTCTTTCACCCCACATTTTGTAAATAATGACTCTGTAACAGCTGAGGTCACTTATAGCACTGCACAAGCATGTTACGAGGTTCTTACCTGGTCATGGGTTTTGAGTGTTTCAAACGTGTGAGCCCCACTTGTAAAGCAGCAGGAATGACCACTGTGTCGTGGCTGTGGCTGTCAGGTCAGCCATGAGAACAGCGTGTCTACTGTTGCAGCTGCTGCATCAGCCAGGAGAAAATACTGTTGTGGCTGTTGTGCCAGCAGGAGAGAGGTTGTGTTCTGTTAGGTTACGCTATGGCTGTTGCCAGAAGAGAATCAACATGTCTGCAGTTCCTACAGTCTCCTTCAAGCCTCTTAGCTTATGCTTTGCCTATCCTGGGTTCAACGAATAGTGCAAACCGTATGAAAGTGAAAGTGAAAGTCACTCAGTCATGTCCAACTCTTTGGGGTCCCATGGACTATACAGCCCGTGGAATTATCTAGGCCAGAATACTGGAGTGGGGAGCCTTTCCCTTCTCAAAGGGATCTTTCCAACCCAGAGATCGAACCAACGTCTCCCGCATTGCAGGAGGATTCTTNCTGGGTTCAACGAATAGTGCAAACCGTATGAAAGTGAAAGTGAAAGTCACTCAGTCATGTCCAACTCTTTGCGACCCCATGGACTATACAGCCCGTGGAATTATCCAGGCCAGAATACTGGAGTGGGGAGCCTTTCCCTTCTCGAAGGGATCTTTCCAACCCAGAGATCGAACCCAGGTCTCCCGCATTGCGGGAGGATTCTCTACTAGCTGAGATACAAGGGAAACCCAAGAATCCTGGGGTGGGTAGCCTACCTCTTTTCCAGGGGATCTTCCCGGCCCAGGAATTGAACCAGGGTCTCCTGCATTGCAGGCGGATTCTTTATCAACTGAGCTATCAGGCAAACAGTGTGAACAGCAAGACAACTGGCGCTGTGGGCAGCATCAGCAATCCATACATGCACATAAATATAAAGAATAAAGATATATCTACACACACACTCATGTGTCCGCCAGTTCCCCTGAGTCTGGAGGAGGGACAGTGGCCTGCCCAGCTTCCCAGGAACTTACTGCATCTGCCGAGCATCTGTGCCACAGCCAAGCAACTTTGAACTTCAGAAATCTCCATTTTATAAAAGGCCCAAAGAAACCTACTTCATGTTATTAGCCTGGCCAGGAGACAAATACACCCTCTGCCTTTCAAGGTTGCCACAAGACCCATAGAAACCCCAAGGTGGACTGCCTCCACTAGGCACTATCTGGTGCCTATTAGACTTGCAAATTCCACGGCCAACCCTGCCAGCCTCTGCACAGGACTCTGGGGAAGGTGTAACAGGCCCTCGGATGGTCCTCTGAGAAGCTTCACTCTTGCTCAATGTTTCCTTGTTTCTAATTTAAGTTCTCTGCTGCTATGTGGGTGACCCAGTGCTTTCAGGCCCAGGAGGTGCTGAGGGAAAGCGAGCCCTGCACTTCCGCTGGCTGTTGTTTGAATGTCCAGGTTTGCAGGGCAGACTGCACCATGCCATCCGTGTACATGAGGATTGCGAGTACAGATGGGCTTGGGAATCCACAGGAGTGGAGGTGGGGCGCTGTCCTGGGACTAGTCCTCCACAGACTCCGAGGAATACCTGTATCTGAAGATGCGAGGCACCATCCAGCTGACCCACATACACTGGATTGCAAATCTTTTTCTTGACTATGTAGTCCTTGAGATAATTTTATTATATATCTGTGATCTCATAGATATACAATCTCTCCTTTTCTTTTAATTTCACACAATTATAACATTGGAAATGCAGATGACTGTTTTGACATTCATGAAAATGTAATTTTAATTAGTATGTTGATTGCTTGATCTAAAAAGCCAGTTGCCTAAATATCATGAAAGGTCACAAAAGACAAATCTTCAATTTTCATCTTTCAATATTCTAATTTTATTGAGTTAGAAATGATTTTATTTTATTGCTTTAAAAGGTGATTTTGTTTAGCTCTCCACCATAAATTTAAAAAATTTATTCTTTAAGATAATTATAGAAATTCAAATCTCATAAAAGGAAGGAAAAAATAAGATTATGCAAGTTCTCCCCATAGCGACTTTCTTTCCTATTTTCTTTCCTAGTAGCAAACATTTATAATAAAAGCTCAGTGTATAAGAAGTTTGTAACATATCAATTTAAGAAACAGCTCTTCATCTAATGCGAATTATTAGGAAAGACAAATTTAGAGTTTCATTTAGAAAGTGATTTTAGCATAACCATCATTTTTTCTCTAACTTTTTCTGTTTTATAGTTCACACAGTTTAGATTTCTAAAGAGGTTAGACCCATCATGTCCAGTTAGGTGAACTTTTCACAATCTAACTTAAAATTACATACTTCCTGAACTTCCAGTCAAGAGGTTTGGCAATAGAAAAGGGGCTTCCCAGGTGGCCCAATGGTAAAAAATATGCATGCCAGTGCAGGAGAGGAGATGTGGGTTCAATTCCCGAGTCAGGAAGATCCCCTGGAGTAAGAAATGGTAATCCACACAAGTATTCTTGCCTGGAAAATCCAATGGACAGAAGATCCTGGAGGGAAATAGTCCATGGGTCACAAAGATTTGGACACTAGCTGCGCAACTGAGCACGCACATGCACACATTTTTTCTTGGACAAATACAGTGTGAGCTATACTCAGGCTGAGTTCACTAAACATTTCCTCATAGTATATAGCTGTATCATGCTGAAAAAATAATAGCTAATGGGGAAATTAATGTGAAAATTGATATTCAACTGAGGTTCCTACTAGTGTGTGTGTACATGCTCAGTCTCTTCAGTCCTGTCTGGCTCTCTGCAACCCTAGCGGACTGTAGCCGACCAGGCTCCTCTGTCCATGGGATTCTCCAGGCAAGAATATGGCAGTGGGCTGCCAGCCCTCCTCCAGCAGATCTTCCTGACCCAGGGACTGAACTCCAGTCTCCTTTGTCTCCTATATTGCAGGTGGATTCTTTACTCACTGGACCAGCTGGGAGGACCCAAGTTCATACTAGAACAATTTCCAACTGTTTTGTGTAAAGTGAATCTGGTTGTACTATTAATTACAGAATATTTAATCTCTTTGAATCCCAAGGGTTTCGACATCTTGTAAGCTTTTCTTCTCCTTGCTTATAGCTTTCAGTGCTTCAGTAGTAATTGATCTCATTTTCTGCTCCATCTTGAATTAATAAGTAAAATGGTAAGCTTCTCTGATTGGATCTTATCTCCTTAATGCAACAACACTCGTAACTGAAAAGAAACTTGATTTTAGCCAAATTAAAATAAAAATTATAGCCTTCTGTAATACACATAATCACCCACATTTTAAAAGGGTAATTTTTTCTGTGTTGATTAATAAGCCCAGTCAGACCCACCTATCCTAGTATTCCCACCTCATAGGCTGAGCACTGCCAAAGCAAAGTACTTGATGCTATTTGCCCAGAATCTTGCAGTGGCATAGGCAGGAGCTGAGTGATAACTGTATCTTTGCTATGTAATATGTCAGCATACAGCTGTTCATGGTATTCCCTTATAATCCTTTACATTTCTGCAAGATCAGCAGTACTATCTTCTGTCAACTCTTCAAAACAACTATTGATACCCTCTAGCAAATTTTAAACTTCTATCATACTGTTCAACTCCAGAATTTGTATTTGGTTACTTTTATAATTGAGCTTCCCAGGTGGTACAGTGATGGGGGTTAGATCCCTGGGTCTGGAAGAGCCCTTAGAGTAGAAAATGTCAAACCACTCTGGTATTCTTGCCTAGAAAATTATTTGGACAGGAGAGCCTGGTGGGTATAGTCCATGAGGTCACAGAGAGTCAGAGACATGACTGAGTGACTGAGCATGCATGCATCTTTATAATTGCCATTTTTTTAATTGGCATTCTCTGCAGAAATGGTATGGCCCTAACAGAAGCAGAAGATATTAAGAAGAGGTGGCAGGAAGACACAGAAGAACAGTACAAAAAACAGCTTCACGACCCAGATAATCATGATGCTGTGATCACTCACCTAGAGACAGATATCCTGAAATGTGAAGCCAAGTGGGCCTTAGAAAGCATCACTACAAACAAAGCTAGTGGAGGTGATTTCAGGTGAGCTATTTCAAATCCCGAAAGATAATGCTGTGGAAGTGCTNTTGTGCCTTTAAAATATCAACATCTTGTTCTTGTTTCATGGGTGCAGCATCTTCCCTTTTATTTCTAATAGTTTAATGATTCTAGTTAGGCTAGTTTTTGTTGTTGTTGTTGTTGTTGTTATTACTGGTGTTTTATTCCCCTGTGTGGTTTCTCTTTTCTTTAAGTAGGATTTTTCCCTATTGGTAGGTTTGCATTTTTATCTTTGATATAAGAAGTCCTATATTTACAGATGTAAGTAGTCAGATAACCATTCTTGCTGTCTGCTCATATTTAAGATGTGACACCAAGATAATGTTTGGGATATTCATGCATGGATGGTGGGTTTTACTTAGTGTGAATAAGATGGACAACTTCACTGGGGAACACCAGATCTCATTGTTTGTAGGTTTTCAGAATCCCTGCAGAAGTTTTCTGTCTCCTGCCTGGAATTATTAAACTGTCTTATAGATTTCTGGGTATAAAGTAGAGAACAGGCTGAAAATCTCAACATTCAACGTACATATAGTCACTTACTGTCCCTATCTTTAGAAGTGTGCTCCATTCACCTGCTCAGCTGTTTCAGGAGTTCTTAGTCACTTGACGCCCAATATTCTTCCTCTGAGAAGATAAACTGATGGGCTTCTGCTGAGCTTATCTGGTTCTGTGAATTGTGTGTATATACACAAGGAGAAGGGATAGCTGGTAAATAACAGTTTCTTAAACAGTTTTTTTTTTTT